>CAJVRN010000190.1:35000-52500 GCA_911728415.1 Lagocephalus sceleratus
GTTACCAGGGTGGTTACTGGTTACCAGGGTGGTTCCTGGTTAACGTGTCCCTCAGTCAGTCAGCGTCATCGTCTCCTCTCTCGTGTCACCAGAGCCAAAGGAACCTCAGTTCGGTGGTCTAGAACTAGAGGGGACAGACTGAGGAGACCAGGTGTGAGTGTAGAGTCCAGAGGGTGGTCTGGTTGGTCTGGTGGACGAGGCTGGGTGTGTGTGTGTGTGTGTGTGTGTGTGTGTGTGTCTGTGTGTGTGTGTGTGTCTGTGTGTGTGAAGGTCTGAAGGTCTGAAGGTCTGAAGGTCTGAAGGTCTCAGGTTCTGCTGAGCACCACAGACTTTGAGTGAGATGATCAGAACTGGGCCAACACCACAAAGACCCCAGGTCCAGGTCCTCATCCAGCGCTGCCGGATCAAGGAGGTCCAAGAAACCCCTCAGACAGGTCCCATCTGAACGAGGGCGGGGTCCAACCTCCTCTGACCTCTGACCCTCCCAGTATCAACTGGGCTGTTCTGGTTGAACTGGGAGGGCGTTGCCAGCTGAGCAGGTTTAAGTGAGGCTGAAACAGACTCCACAAAAGACCTCTGAAACCACCCAGACCCCCCCGATTCAGGGTCCAGACCCCCCACCATGAGGTCCTGGGTCCAGATCCCCCCGATTCAGGGTCCAGACCCCCCCGATTCAGGGTCCAGACCCCCCCACCATGAGGTCCTGGGTCCGGACCCCCCGATTCAGGGTCCAGACCCCCCCACCATGAGGTCCTGGGTCCAGACCCCCCCGATTCAGGGTCCAGACCCCCCCGATTCAGGGTCCAGACCCCCCCACCATGAGGTCCTGGGTCTGGACCCCCCCACCATGAGGTCCTGGGTCCAGACCCCCCCAATTCAGGGTCCAGACCCCCCCCCCTCAAGCTGTTGCTGATGGTTGGAGGTGCCCCCCCCCTGCCCTACTTCACCTTGATTCACCCCCCCCAGGCTGATAGCCCATCAGTGTTGACTCTCCTTATCAGCTGGCCGTGGCCCAATGGGGGCGAGGCTGCCGTCGGGCGCTCCGCTCTTATCGCCGACCCGTGAACTGCTGGAGGACCATCAGGGGGGGGGGGGGTCCGGCCCCCACGCAGCCAGGATGCAGGCTGTGGGCTCAGAACAAAGCAGCCTCAGAGGGCTGAGGAGGATCTGCACGTAGGGCATCAGCACGCCGCGGTGCTCAATGTGTGTGTGTGTGTGTGTGTGTGTGTGTGTGTGTGTGTGTGTGTGTGTGTGTGTGTGTCACGCACGTGAGCCCCCCCCGGAGCACGTGCACGAGGATGGGCGTGCACGTGCTCCGGGACCCCTGTGATGGTTCTGCCCAGAGGAACTGGTTCCCTCTCCCTGGTTCCACCCTGAAGGCCCCCCCCAGGAGGCCCCCCAGGAGGCCCCCCCCAGGAGGCCCCACCCTGAAGGCCCCCCCCCGAAGGCCCCCCCCAGGAGGCCCCACCCTGAAGGCCCCCCGAAGGCCCCCCCCCAAAGGCCCCCCCCGGCCCCTCAGGCAGGTTTCAAACACCCCCTCCTGGACCCTCGGTTCTGGGGGCGTGGCTCCAGACCACGTGAGGTTGAACCCGACCCAGCCCACGGGTCCAAGGTTGACGGGGTCGTGCACGTGTTCAGTGTCTGTTTATGTCCCTGAAGAGCAGGACGGGGACGTTAGAGAGGACAGGACAACAACAACACCACAACAACAACAACAACAACAACAACAACAACAACAACAACACAACAACAACGGTCTGTCTTCTTTATTTACAACTGTTACAGAAAACAGCCCTTAAAAAGCTGTGTTAAGGGACTTGTGCGACTTATCTAATCTTTGTGAGGGTCACGTGAAGATGGGCCCAGATGTCTCTCTCCCTGTCCTGAACCTTTGATCCACACGAGCGTGACCGTGACACCACGGCCTCCTTTAGCGGAAGAAAAAGGCGTTTCAAAACAGCCGTGATTTCACTATCTCAGCCTCTATCGTGAAGCAAGCGCAAAGGGCAACAGCCAGCAGACACTAAAGGCTGTCCTGTGGGAGGACGCCCATTCAAGGCGGATTACACGAGTAAGAAGACACAGAAAAGGCTCTTCTTGTGCAGGTTCACGCCTCAACAACAAAACCTGAAGGCAGAACCGGCCCAGGGTTTCAGCCTCACACAGAGCCCATTCAAGGCAGAAACCATCACACTTTGTTAGATTCAAACAGCTCCGGGGGAGGTTTATTTCTGCTAAACATAAGAACAACAGCGCATCTTTATCTTTCTAAATTTTAATTCTTCATCGTGTCTAAACCAGCCAGGCCGGAACTATTCCTTCTGGCTCCGGAGCGCGCACGGACTGTGTTGGAGGTGGCACAGGGAGCTGTCAGGCTCCCTCCACGTCGGTGCTTTAAGCTGTTTTATCTTCTTTATTTGTGTTTATTTCTAAACAATCTGTTTATTTACCAGCCGGGCTGACGGTCAGCAGGTGAGTGAAGCGGCTCACTTGTGTTCAACCCGCCTCAGCAGCCTTAAAAAGTTGACTTTGAGCGTTAGCACAACCTCAGCTAGTGGCTAAAGAACCTTTATTTATTCACTCCTGGTTTTATATTCTCACTTTATTTATTTATTTATTTATTCTTGGGTTTACGGTCCTTGTTCATACAATATAACCCCAAATCAGCCTGGTGCTGACCTTCTGTGCAGCACCAGGCTGATTCTGTGGATTTATCATCAATGATCGATCACAGAAAAGCACTTTTATGTCAGAAAAACAACACCTTTCTGTCAGAAAAACAACACCTTTCTGTCTTTTCGGTCACTTAATTTATAAGTTTTTCTTTTAGACGGTTTACTTGACAACACTGGGACAGGTGAAAGGTAAAGAACCTTCAGGGCTTCCGTAGGGACCTTCACCTCTTTAACCTTTAATTCTGATAAAAGTTTTCTACTCAGATTAATAATTATTCACTTTCACAGCCACAATTACGTCACTTTAATGTTAATATTGTCTCTTTGAACTAAAGGAGGAAAAAAAATCTCAGAGGCGACTTCTTTCACTCATTCACCTGGAATTTAATTATTTAAAGTGTCTAATGGGAATAATCTTAATAACTTTACTTAACCTGTAACTTATCCTGTTGTGTCACGTTGCTCTGTTGTTGTGGCTTTCATGTTGTGGCTTTCATGTTGTGGCTTTCATCTTGTGGCTTTCATCTTGTGGCTTTCATGTTGTGGCTTTAACGTTGTGGCTTTAATGTTGTGGCTTCCATGTTGTGACTTTAATGTTGTGGCTTTAATCTTGTGGCTGTCATGTTGTTGCTTTCATGTTGTGACTTTCATGTTGTGGCTTTAATGTTGTGGCTTTCATGTTGTGGCTTTCATGTTGTGGCTTTAATGTTGTGACTATAATGTTTTGGCTTCAATGTTGTGGCTTTAATCTTTCTTCCCCCTCTGCCCCCCATCCTCTTAAAAAATAAAATCTTTATTATTTAAAGTGTCTAATGGGAATAATCTTAATAACTTTACTTAACCTTAGTTATATATCTGCAATCTATTTGGGTTTTCTCCTGTTGTGTCACGTTGCTCTGTTGTTGTGGCTTTAATGTTGTGGCTTTCATGTTGCTTTAATGTTGTGGCTTTAATGCTGTGGCTTTAATGTTGTCTTTAATGCTGTGGCTTTAATGTTGTGGCTTTAATGTTGTGGCTTTAATGTTGTGGCTTTCATGTTGTGGCTTTAATGTTGTGGCTTTCATGTTGTGGCTTTCATGTTGTTGCTTTAATGTTGTGGCTTTAATGTTGTGGCTTTCATTATGTGGCTTTCATCTTGTGGCTTTAATGTTGTGGCTTTCATGTTGTTGCTTTAATGTTGTGGCTTTAATGTTGTGGCTTTCATGATGTGACTTTAATGTTGTGGCTTTAATGTTGTAGCTTTCATATTGTGGCTTTAATGTTGTGGCTTTCATCTTGTGGCTTTCATGTTGTTGCTTTAATGTTGTGGCTTTAATGTTGTGGCTTTCATTATGTGGCTTTCATCTTGTGGCTTTCATGTTGTGGCTTTCATGTTGTGGCTTTCATGATGTGGCTTTCGTGTTGTGGCTTTAATGTTGCGGCTTTAATGTTGTGGCTTTAATGTTGTGAATTTCATGTTGTGGCTTTCATCTTGTGGCTTTCATGTTGTGGCTTTAATGTTGTTGCTTTCATCTTGTGGCTTTAATGTTGTGACTTTCATGTTGTGGCTTTAATGTTGTGGCTTTAATGTTGTTGCTTTAATGTTGTGGCTTTCATGATGTGGCTTTCATGTTGTGGCTTTCATGTTGTGGCTTTAATGTTGTGGCTTTCATGATGTGGCTTTCATGTTGTGGCTTTCATGTTGTGGCTGTAATGTTGTGGCTTTCATGTTGTGGCTTTAATGTTGTGGCTTTAATGTTGTGGCTTTCATGATGTGGCTTTCATGTTGTGGCTTTCATGTTGTGGCTTTAATGTTGTTGCTTTAATGTTATGCCTTTAATGTTGTGGCTTTCATGATGTGGCTTTAATGTTGTGGCTTTCATGTAGTGGCTTTAATGTTGTGGCTTTCATCTTGTGGCTTTCATCTTGTGGCTTTAATGTTGTTGCTTTAATGCTGTGGCTTTCATGATGTGGCTTTCATGTTATGGCTTTCATGTTGTTGCTTTAATGTTATGCCTTTAATGTTGTTGCTTTAATGTTGTGGCTTTCATGTTGTGGCTTTCATGTTGTGGCTTTCTTGTTGTGGCTTGCATGTTGTGGCTTTCATGTTGTTGCTTTAATGTTGTGGCTTTCATGTCGTGGCTTTCATGTTGTGGCTTTCATGTTGTTGCTTTAATGTTATGCCTTTAATGTTGTTGCTTTAATGTTGTGGCTTTAATGGTGTGGCTTTCTTGATGTGGCTTTCATGTTGTGGCTTTCATGTTGTGGCTTTAATGTTATGCCTTTAATGTTGTTGCTTTAATGTTGTGGCTTTCATCTTGTGGCTTTCATCTTGTGGCTTTAATGTTGTGGCTTTCATGGTGTGTCTTTCGTGTTGTGGCTTTCATCTTGTGGCTTTCGTGTTGTGGCTTTAATGTTGTGGCTTTCATCTTGTGGCTTTAATGTTGTGGCTTTCATCTTGTGGCTTTCATCTTGTGGCTTTCGTGGTGTGGCTTTAATGTTGTGGCTTTAATGTTGTGGCTTTAATGTTTTGGCTTCAATGTTGTGGCTTTAATCTTTCTTCCCCTCTGTCCCCTCTGCCCCCCCATCCTCCAGGCCTCCAGGATGTCCCAGTCTGACAGCAGGATGCTGGTCCTGGGAGCGCTGGCAGGAGTAGCCGGTGTCAGTTTGGCCGTCGTCTGTTACCGTGGCTTCAGGACGCGGCGGAGGAGCTCGTGGGCGGGGTTCCGGCTGAGCCAGGGAGGGGACCAGGGGCCGGAGCTCATGCTGGTGGACGGTCCGGGGGCCCAGACGGGCCAGGGGGAGGTGCTGGAGCGCCTGGAGGCCCTGATCCGATGCGTGTCCGAGCTGAAGGAAGAGATGAAGCTGCTGAAGAATGCTCTGCCGGCCCTGCAGGGCCACGACGATGCCCCGCGGGGCAGCCCCGCCCACAGGACCACGCCCACCAGAAGGAAACGAGCCCCAGGGACGCTGGCTGGGGCCGCCGGTGGAGGCAGGAGCTCAGAGGAGGCCGAGAGCGAGGGAGGGTAAGGCCTGGAACAGTCAGCGTTCAATTAATGATGAGCTGGTCCTCCAGTCCTGATCCCTCTGACTCTACACAAATCTTTCAATTTTACCAGCTCTAAAGTAACTAAAGTAACTAAAGTAAAGGTAAAACAGGAAAATCAACCTCGTTCTTGAACAAACAGCCATTATTAATCTGCTATTTTGTTTAATGTTTTAATAATTACACTCTCCTGAGTGCTGAAACAAACATCACGAGGAGTTTTAAATAAGCTTAGATCAGAGGGGGGGGTGGGAGAGCCTGATATTAAGGGGGTGAGAGAGCCTGATATTAATGGGGTGAGAGAGCCTGATATTAAGGGGGTGAGAGAGCCTGATAATAAGGGGGTGAGAGAGCCTGATATTAATGGGGTGAGAGAGCCTGATATTAAGGGGGTGAGAGAGCCTGATATTAAGGGGGTGAGAGAGCCTGATTTAATGGGGTGGAGAGCCTGATAATAAAGGGGTGAAGAGCGTGATATTAAGGGGTGAGAGAGCCTGATATTAATGGGGTGAGAGAGCCTGATATTAAGGGGGTGAGAGAGCCTGATAATAAGGGGTGAGAGAGCCTGATATTAATGGGGTGAGAGCCTGATATTAAGGGGGTGGGAGAGCCTGATATTAAGGGGGTGAGAGCCTGATAGGAAGGGGGTGAGAGAGCCTGATATTAAGGGGGTGAGAGAGCCTGATATTAAGGGGGTGAGAGAGCCTGATATTAATGGGGTGAGAGAGCCTGATAATAAAGGGGTGAGAGAGCGTGATATTAAGGGGGTGAGAGAGCCTGATATTAATGGGGTGAGAGAGCCTGATATTAAGGGGGTGAGAGAGCCTGATAATAAGGGGGTGAGAGAGCCTGATATTAATGGGGTGAGAGAGCCTGATATTAATGGGGTGAGAGAGCCTGATATTAAGGGGGTGAGAGAGCGTGATATTAACATTAAGGGGGTGAGAGAGCCTGATATTAAGGGGGTGAGAGAGCCTGATATTAAGGGGGTGAGAGAGCCTGATATTAATGGGGTGAGAGAGCCTGATATTAAGGGGGTGAGAGAGCGTGATATTAACATTAAGGGGGTGAGAGAGCCTGATATTAAGGGGGTGAGGGGCCTGATATTAAGGGGGTGAGAGAGCCTGATAATAAGGGGTGAGAGAGCCTGATATTAATGGGGTGAGAGAGCCTGATATTAAGGGGGTGAGAGAGCCTGATATAAGGGGTGAGAGAGCCTGATATTAATGGGGTGAGAGAGCGTGATATTAAGGGGGTGAGAGAGCCTGATATTAAGGGGGTGAGAGAGCGTGATATTAACATTAAGGGTGAGAGGGGATATTAAGGGGTGAGAGAGCCTGATATTAAGGGGGTGAGAGAGCCTGATATTAAGGGGGTGAGAGAGCCTGATATTAATGGGGTGAGAGAGCCTGATATTAAGGGGGTGAGAGAGCCTGATATTAAGGGGGTGAGAGGCCTGATATTAAGGGGTGAGAGAGCCTGATATTAAGGGGGTGAGAGAGCCTGATATTAAGGGGGTGAGAGAGCCTGACATTAATGGGGTGAGAGAGCCTGATATTAAGGGGGTGAGAGAGCCTGATATTAAGGGGTGAGAGAGCCTGATATTAAGGGGGTGAGAGAGCCTGATATTAAGGGGGTGAGAGAGCCTGATAATAAGGGGGTGAGAGAGCCTGATATTAAGGGGGTGAGAGAGCCTGATAATAAGGGGGTGAGAGAGCCTGATATTAAGGGGTGAGAGAGTGCCTGATATTAAGGGGGTGAGAGAGCCTGATATTAAGGGGGTGAGAGAGTGTGATATTAAGGGGGTGAGAGAGGCTGACTGACATTAAGGGGTGAGAGAGCCTGATATTAAATTAAGGGGGTGAGCCTGATATTAAGGGGGTGAGAGAGCCTGATATTAAGGGGTGAGAGAGCCTGATAATAAGGGGTGAGAGAGCCTGATAATAATGGGGTGAGAGAGCCTGATATTAGGGGTGAGAGAGCCTGATAATAAGGGGGTGAGAGAGCCTGATATTAAGGGGGTGAGAGAGCGTGATATTAAGGGGGTGAGAGAGGCTGAATACATGTTAGAGAGCTGGTTTCCAACAGGGGGCGTCATTTACGTACGAACGTGCTGCCACAGCGGCGGTGTAGATGAAAACTGAGACGGTGCAGCGAGCTGGAACTGAACCAGCCAGATTTATTGTGGCTGAAGCCGTCGGGGAGGTGCGGACGTGTTGGCGCGATAGCTGAGGAAAGTGGAGGTAACAGTTAAGAGCAGATGAGAGCAGGAGGCCTGACGGCGTCAGGGGATCTGCTCAGTGAAGCGGTTCATTTGCAGAGCGGAGGGGAGAATCACGCAGCAGACAGACGCAGCCTCTGAGCTCAGCGCTCGTGTGCGACTTCCCCTGAGCTGTGGGCACAAGGGCATCAATCACGCTGTGTTCCAAACTGTCAGAGGCTCATTTAAAGGCGTCTTGTAGGAACTTGTATTTCCTTGAACGGTTCCTGAGGAGCTTCTTCTCATCACGTCACCTCGTTGGCTGAACTGCTCCGTCTCACCCCTCCAGCACACGCAGGCCCGTTGAGTTAAGACGTGGGGCTGCGCCTTGTCCCCGTCCCATCATGTCCTCGCCCCTGACAGCACGGGGGTCCCACGGTCGTCTTTAGCCCTTGTCCCCATCCACCAGGGTGAATCCTGCCGGGCATTCGCAGGCGCGGCCACAGGCTGTCACGCTCCAGAGGTTGACCTCCACATCTGGGCCGCGGTGCTCTGAGCTGCAGCTCACGACGTCACCCCAGGTCAGCTCTGGAGGAGAGTCTGGAGATGAAGGAGGATGAAGGAACGGGTGGGTCAAAGGATGAGTGAATGAATGAGTGGATCACCAGTGGAGGAGTGGGGAAGGAGCGCTGACACATCCAGGTCTGCTGCTCTGTGTTGTTGAAAACAGACAACAAAGGAAATCTGCAACAGTGGAGCGCAGCAGGAATGCAGCGACCTGGTGTTTGTGTAAGCCGCAGCGTTGGCCAATAAATGGTTTAAGCTTCGCCTGCAGCTCCTTTGGTTTACTCAAGAGTTAGAGCAGAATGTGGGCTTGTCGGGAGGCTTTGCACGCTATCTCAGGACTGAGCTGTTAACACAGGCGCAGCTTACAGTTAAGACGCAGCCGGGTCGGGGTGATGCCGCAGTGCTGACAGCTCTGACACCGCCCCCAACACACACACACGCACACACACACACACACTCCCTCAAGTGTCCCAATTAATCATTGATCCTCAACGTGTCCCACCTGAGGAACCTACGAGCTCCACGGGGTCGTATCTGAACACGGCCTTTATTTCCCCCCTGGTGGGGGGGGGTTACGGCCGCCCTGTTGACCTGCTGTCACGGGTTCAGACCCCCTGGGACCTGCTGGCTGTGGCGTGCCCCCCCGGTGACCTCAGTCACGTCTCAGGGCTCGGGCCTCAGCTCTGACTCTCACCCCAACCCACCTTAGTGAGCCCTGGTTCTCCTAAAGACTGGGGGGTCAGAACCCCTCCTGGGCCTCTGGGGGGGGCTGAGGCTACACCTCCGTTCACCTGTTTCCTGTCTCCAGGTACATCACCGCCCTGACGGACTCTGAGGAAGAGGAGCTCAGTGACTCTGAGGCGGAGGGGCGTGAGCGGGGGGAGGACGAGCTGTCCGTCCTCCTCCAGAGAGTCGACCGCCTGCACCAGGGCTCCGAGGCCGACAAGCGCGACAGCCTGGACGTCCTCCTGGAGCGCAGGGAGCAGGTGTGCACGCGTGGGTAACCGGGGGCAACCGCAGGTAACGGTGTGGTCACCTTTGGTTTGGCTTCAGTTTGGGCAGAGCTCGTCGTTTCTGTGGCGGCTGATGCGCGCTCACAGCGACGTTCACGACATCAGCGCCACGCTGGAGGAGAAGAAGACTCACGCAGAAAGAGGTAACCTGCCCCCCTAAAAACACCAGGAAACTACCTTTTATTACCTGGTAATTCAGGAATCAATGAGGCTGTGTTCCACGATGATAATGATGCGGCGTGGGTGTTTTGGTGCCCCCAGTGGTGGGGGCGCACACTGCACCTAGACTAAATACTGAACACCCCGACGCGTTCACGGAGAGGGCTCACAATTAAAGAGCCTCTCCATGAAGTGTCGTACATGGAGACCGGCCTGACCTCCTGACTGTCGCTCTCTCTCAGGGAAGCAGATCGGCGAGGAAGCGGTGAGACTGAACCCCACGTGTGCTGAGAGCCACCAGTGGTAGGTGTGGGCGTGCCCCGCCCTCCACGCCTCGGGACGCAGAGAAGGGACCTCCTGGTGTTGGGGGTGACGCTGCAGGGGGGAACCCTCTGCTCGGGGGGGCTTCAGCGGGGGTTCACGAGCACGAGCGTGTGAACGTCGTGGCGTGCTGGAGGCTGTGGTGAATATAAGGCGCTGTTTGTTTAGTTCATTAAGGGAAGCAGCTTTAGAGCAGATTAATGACTAATCCTGGTGGGGTAAGCTTCTTACAACACAGCAACACTTAGCTTGATCAGACAGGGCGAGAGAAAGTGTGTGTGTGTGTGGGGGGGCAGTAATGGGGTCAGTGCCAGGTAAGGTTGTGAGGAAGTTTATGTCTGCCTTAACTGTTTATATAATGCGCTCATGTCGTGAGAACACTTGTCGCCTGTTTCCTGAATGCGGTTCAGCCCGTCGCATTTTGACAGTTGTTGTTTAGAGTCTCGTCGGTTCAGTTTGTGCTACCAGTCAGACCATTACTCAGCTGGTTTCAGCAGCACAGCCCCGATTCACCCTTCTGCAGCTGCAGCTGTTACTGCTGCAGCTGTTACAGCTGCTGCAGCTGTTACTGCTGCTGCTGCTGCTGCTGCTGCAGTTCTGTGTGTGCTGCTGCTGCTGCAGCTGTTACTGCTGCTGCTGCTGCTGCTGCTGCTGCTGCAGCTGTTACTGCTGCTGCTGCTGTTACTGCTGCTGCTGCAGCTGCTGCTGCTGCTGCTGCTGCTGCAGCTGTTACTGCTGCTGCTGCTGCGCTGCTGCTGCTGCTGCTGCTGCTGCTGCTGCTGCTGCTGCTGTTACTGCTGCTGCTGCTGCTGCTGCTGCTGCTGCTGCTGCTGCTGCAACCTCAGTTGTGGAGTGTTTCTCTTGAATTTTCCACCTGTTTGCAGCTTGTCCCCCCCTCACAGCTTGTCCCCCTCACAGCTTGTCCCCCCAGCAGCTTGTCCCCCCCTCACAGCTTGTCCCCCCCAGCAGCTTGTCCCCCCTCACAGCTTGTCCCCCCAGCAGCTTGTCCCCCCACAGCTTGTCCCCCCAGCAGCTTGTCCTCCCCCCACAGCTTGTCCCCCCAGCAGCTTGTCCCCCACAGCTTGTCCCCCCAGCAGCTTGTCCCCCCCCACAGCTTGTCCCCCTGCAGCTTGTCCCCCACAGCTTGTCCCCCCACAGCTTGTCCCCCTCACAGCTTGTCCCCCTCTCAGCTTGTCCCCCCTCACAGCTTGTCCCCCCCCGCTTGTCCCCCTGAGCTTGCACAGCTTGTCCCCCAGCAGCTTGTCCCCCTCACAGCTTGTCCCCCCCAGCAGCTTGTCCCCCCCAGCAGCTTGTCCCCCCCACAGCTTGTCTCCTCGTTGCTGCGTGCTCACCTCGTCCAGCTTCATTCTTTCACACGTGTGCAGCTCCAAACCGTCGGGCTGCTGCTTTCATGAATGAACGTGTGAATTTGTAAACCGTAGGGAGGGTGAGGTCGCTCCCTCTGTGGGGCTCAGACCAGACCAGGTCTTGTGTCTGGAGCCTGCAGGACAAGTCCCGGGGGGGGGGGGCAGATCCTGGCAGACACCTGAGGACGGTCATGAATCCATAACCCCCCCAACTTTGACCACAAGCCTCAGGCGTCGTCTGGGAAACGGGGCCGTTCTGCAGCAGCTTCCACCTCTGGATGTGCTGCGTCACCTCACCAGAGTTACACGTACTTTCCCCTCCTTCACCTGAAGACGGCTCTACTCTCCTGGTGGGGGGGCTGGGAGTGGTGTGGGGGGGGCTGGGAGCAGTGTGGGGGGGGGACTGGGAGCGGTGGGGGGGTGTAAACTTGCTTCAGCTCAGTTTCATTGGCCCTCTTCGTGACACACCTCTTGTTTATTCCCTCATGGCTGCTGAGTGATTTCAGCGGGGGGGGGTCAGTCTGAGGCCGCATCGACCGGCTGTCAGGAGGCCGGTAGGGTTTCAGGTCACAGGGCCCCCCCTGGGTGGACACCGCCTCCACACGCCACACCCTGACCTCCTCTCACACATACACACACACACACACAGAGCCCAGGTGCAGTTTCACATACTCACAACACAATAGATGTTGCATAACACCATACACACACACACACACTCACACACACACACACACACACACACACACACACACACACACACACACACACACACACACACACACACTCACACTCACACACACACACGCACACTTCACCTCCCTTCACCACGCACACCAGCGGAGGAGGTGGGCGGAGTCAGACCACCACAGGTCACCTGGAAATGCTTGGGGCTGTTGCGCAATCTCGGCCTCGCAGGTACGAGGAGGCTCGTGTCAGGTGATCAGGTGACCGGGCTTCTCGTCCAACCGCCAGGAGGACTGGTGACACCTAATCACCGCCGTGTTTATGTTGGGGGGGCGGGGCTGAGCCAGTGAGCCGATGGTTTTGTTGGGAAGTGAAAGGTAGATTTAATAGAAACACGTTGAATCAGAAACACAACAAGGGTTTTATGAAGCTGTTTGAGGCACGCGTGGACAGGTCTGCACTCTGTCAGCCCAGGGCCGCCTGCTCAAAGGCCTTTGTAGCTGTTTGTAGAGGTCTTTGAAGGTGTTCGGGGAACCGTTCCCTCACGTTGGGTGTGGACAGTCCATGCTCCTCATGGAGCCACGTGTCCCATCTGAGGTCATACAGACCACCTCCAGCCTTCAGCTGAGGTCATCACCAGCTCAGGGAGGCCTGGAGGAGTTCCCTCACCCTCCACAGGGAACAGGGGGTAGGGCGTGAGGGAACGGGGGTAGGGAGTGAGGGAACAGGGGGTAGGGAGTGAGGGAACAGGGGTAGGGAGTGAGGGAACAGGGGGTACGGTGTGAGGGAACAGGGGGTAGGGAGTGAGGGAACAGGGGTAGGGAGTGAGGGAGTAGGGAGTGAGGGAACAGGAGTAGGGCGTGAGGGAGTAGGGGGTAGGGAGTGAGGGAACAGGGAGTTGGAGTGAGGGAACAGGGGGTAGGGAGTGAGGGAACAGGGGGTAGGGAGTGAGGGAACAGGGGGTAGGGCGTGAGGGAACAGGGGGTAGGGAGTGAGGGAACAGGGGGTAGGGAGTGAGGGAACAGGGAGTTGGAGTGAGGGAACAGGGGGTAGGGAGTGAGGGAACAGGGGGTAGGGACACACCTCCTGACCTCCTGACCTCCTGACCTCCTGACCTCCTGACTCCTGACCTCCTGACTCCTGACCTCCTGACCTCCTGACCTCCTGACTCCTGACCTCCAGATCTCCTGACCTCCAGATCTCCTGACCTAACAGACGTCCACCACCACTAAAGTGTCTTTGACTTTGTTTCTTCAGAACGTCGGGGTCAACCCTGAGAGCGTCTCCTTGGTGACCGTTGTCCTGGTTTGTTCCTCCACTGAGGGTTGTTCCTCTCCACAGGTTTGCCATCATGTGTGGAATCATGACGGACTACGACACCGTGCAGAACAAAATAAAGAACGGATACGTCTTCAAGGTGACCAAGGACAAAGCCTTTGATCTCCCCTGAAGCCTTTGATCTCCCCTGAAGCCTTTGATCTCCCCCTGAAGCTCCTGTGCTTCTCATTAGATGTTCTACCTTGTGGAGGTTGTCTGGGTGCATCTCATGAGTCAGGACATGGTGGTTATCTCCTGCCCCCAGCCCAAGTAGAACCAGATAGAGTCAGAGCAGCGAGACACAGATACAGAGGGAAGATCTCAGGGGGGACGATGGAGGCCAGCAGGGACCAGTGGGAGGGGCTTAGATACTAAAGTGGGAGGGGCTTAGATACCAAAGTGGGAGGGGCTTAGATAAACCTGACTACCTGTCTGTCTGTCCTCTCAGGATCACCTGGACAAAGCCATTGAGCTGAAACCTCAGGACCCCCTGTCCTACTACATGCTGGGCCGCTGGTGCTACGCTGTAGGTGACCTCACACACACACACACACACGCTCACACACACACTCACACACACACACACACACACACACACACTCACACACTCACGCTCACACACACACTCACACACACACACACACACTCACACACTCACGCTCACACACTCACACACACGCTCACACACTCACGCTCACACACACTCACACACACACTCACACACACGCTCACACACACACACTCACACACACACTCACACACTCACGCTCACACACACTCACACACACGCTCACACACTCACGCTCACACACACTCACACACACACTCACACACACACACACTCATGCTCACACACACTCTCACACACACGCTCACACACTCACGCTCACACACACTCACACACACACTCACACACTCACGCTCACACACGCTCACACACACATACACACACACACACACACACACACACACCCTCACACACTCACGCTCACACACACTCTCACACACACACACCCACTCTCACGCTCACTCACACACACACACACACACCCCCCTCTCCATTGGTTCAGTCGTTGAGCGTGGGGTCGTGGCCTCGCAGCCGCCGCCCTCCCGTCCTCGCCCTCCCGTCCTCGCCCTCCCGTCCTCGCCCTCCCGTCCTCGCCCTCGTCCACACTTGTTCCGTCTCACCTGGTGCGGTCCTGTCCTTTCATGTCCTCCATAATTCCTGGGTGCAGCGTTCCAGGCGCCTGAGAGGAGGGAATTATCAGCCCACAGAGACGCGCCGATTAGGCGCTGCGCGGCGAAGGCTCGGCGTAGACGCGACACCCGATCACGAGTTTGGCAGCTGTCGCTCGACCATCAGATCCCTTTGAGCGGTCCGGCCGTGACGCCACGGCAACGCAACACCTGCAATTACACGCTGCTCTGATGAAGGCGGCGGGATCGCTGCCCCGCCGCCTCCAGACCGCCATCGTCCTCTGGAGACGCGTCTGAGACGGGGCGATCCACCGAGACGCAGCGATGCGCGTGCACGTGAGGCCAGCGCGTGCACGTGAGGCCAGCGCGTGCGCGTGAGGCCAGCGCGTGCACGTGAGGCCAGCACGTGCACGGTGTCAGCATCTGTAGGTGTCCCAGACCAGGCCAGAAGCTCTCTGTTGACCTTTGACCTCTGAATAAGCAGGACCTGTCTTAGCGGTGGTTCATTAACACATAATCCACCTCATTGAGTCGTATCACATGGGTGGGTTCCACATGTGTCTTGACCACGGCGGGTTCTGGAGGTTCATATCGGTTTGGCCTCGTGCCAGAGCTGGACGTCTGAGGTCGTCCAGGTCGTCTGAGGTCGGCTGTCTCTGGTGACGCAGCAGGAACACGTTGAGCAGCTTTGGCACAAACAAAGTCCAGCCGGGCTGCAGATCGAATATAGCCCCGGGTTCAGGGGGAGGTCGCTTCACCGCTGCCTCGTGCTCCCGCAGGTGTCGCAGTTGTCGTGGCTGGAGAGGAAAGTGGCCGCCACGCTGTTCGGGGAGCCGCCGACCGCCACCGTGGAGGACGCGCTGAAGAACTTCCTCAAGGTGCCGCCAATACTCACTTGTTCCAAACTTAAACCGGTCGTTTAAAAGCATCAACGGACAGAAAGAACGAGGGTTACCGCTTTGGTTTTCGGAGGGTTAAATCAGGAGAAGGGGTCAAGACATTGGAGCTAAGACAGTGTTCACCAATCAGGGGTCCGCGGGCCCCTAGTGGTCGGTGGTGTAACTGCAGGGGGTCGTGAAAACGTCTGAACACGATCCTGTGATATTTATAGAAAGAGGGTTGTCCTCCTCAAATGTGGCTGAGCAGGTTTTCTACCTAAACATCAGAGGGCAGCGGGACTTTTTCTCTAATTACATGTTTTGAAAGTGTAATTTACCATATTTTATTGAGCGATCTCGCTCCCTCTCACATTGTAAAAAGTTACTGCGTGCAGCTGTTAAAAGAAACTTAACACAAATTGCTCACACTTTTGTTCGTCCAGACTGTATAATATATCGTGTAATTACCGATATCTAATTTACAAGTGTAAGCTCTTTTTGTTTGTGAACAATAATTTAGTTTCCACCCAGAAAAGTTGGACCCGCTGATGTCCCACAGACGTCAACTGTCCATAAAGCTGAAGCCAAACCTTCAGACCGTTGTCTCTCCGCAGGTGGAAGAGATCCAGCCCGGATACTCCAAACTGAATTACGTGTTTCTAGCGAAGGTCAGGCTCAGGTTAACCTGCCCCCCTCCTCCCCGGGGCTCTGCCCTGCTAAACCAGTAGGACACTGGTGTCTTCCTCCCTGAACCTGGACGTCGTCTCCTCTGCTGTGTTGTAGTGTTTCAAAGACCTCGGCCAGAGCCAGAGAGCCAGACAGATGTGCGAGGCTGCCTGTTCCATGAGCGCCGTGGCCAAAGAGGTGAGCACACCCCTCCAGACCTGTCCATCAGAGTAACTGGGCTGACTGGGGTGACTCTTGTGCTTCCTGTCAGGATGAGGAGGCCCAGAAGGAGCTGGCGGTCCTGTGTCCAGCTCTGGGACTGTAAGGACAACGAGCAGGACGCAGCGTCCTCCAGGGAAATCACCTAAATTCACTCTGTGAGTGGAGAAGACAAGAAATCAGTGGGAGAGAATAACTAATACTGGAGAAAAGTAATTTATTTGTTTTGATTTTAAATTGTTTTTAATTTTTTATTGGGATGAATTCATTGATTGCTCGTTTTAACCTTAAAAAAATAATATTTGACCTGAACAAGGTCAACTAAAGATGTAGCACCTTCGGTGTCGTCATGTAATCTGGAGGAAGAGGAGGGTCCAGGTCCTGATGAAGAGGCCCTCCTCTTCCTCAGTGAGGCAGCAGCAGGCGGCCCAGATGGAACCTTTGTTTTGGTCATTTGAGTTTAGACATTTGGACACTGAGTGAGTGAGACTGGTGTGACACTGGTGAGACTGGAGAGACTGGGGTGAGACTGGAGAGACTGGGGTGAGACTAGGGTGAGACTAGGGTGAGACTGGAGAGATTGGGGTGACACTGGAGAGACTGGGGTGAGAGTGGTGTGAGAATGGTGTGACACTGGAGAGACTGGGGTGAGACTGGTGTGAGAATGGTGTGAGACTTGAGAGACTGGGGTGACACTGGAGAGACTGGGGTGAGAGTGGTGTGAGACTGGGGTGAGACTGGAGAGACTGGGGTGAGACTGGTGTGAGAATGGTGTGAGACTTGAGAGACTGGGGTGACACTGGAGAGACTGGGGTGAGACTGGTGTGAGAATGGTGTGAGACTTGAGAGACTGGGGTGACACTGGAGAGACTGGGGTGAGAGTGGTGTGAGACTGGGGTGAGACTGGAGAGACTGGGGTGAGACTGGAGAGACTGGGGTGACACTGGAGAGACTGGTGTGAGACTGGGGTGAGAGTGGTGTGTGAATGGTGTGAGACTGGAGAGACTGGTGTTGCTGCAGTAAGGGAGGTGATGTCACACCAACAGGTTTTTATTTGACTGATTTCCTGGAACATTTACTGTACATGTGACTGTGATGTAATTGTTTTAAATGTATTTTCTTGAAGGACCTGTTGTGTCAGGATAAAGAGAATAAGAAAAGAGAATAATCACTACTGTACAATTATTCACTACAGCTCTGTGATGAATG
>CAJVRN010000190.1:62500-82500 GCA_911728415.1 Lagocephalus sceleratus
AACATATTATTATTATTATTATTCATAATAATAATAAACTATTATTATTATTATTATTATTATTCATAATAATAACAATAATAATAATAATAATAATAACAATAATAACAATAATAACAATAATAATAACAATAGTAACAATAATAATAATAATGGTCCTGCGTCTCGTCCCGGTCCTCGGACCAGCCGGTTCGGCCTGTCCTCCTGGTGTGGACGGGTTCGGGGGACGGTCCGTCCCTGTGGGCTCCGACCGGTTCGGTTCTGGAGGTTTGATGTTTCCAGCTTCAGCACCGAGGACAGCGACCGGGAGCAGCCGACGAGCGGGACCGTGTGAGTGGAGGGTGATCGATACCGGGACTGATTATTCTATGAATAATTATTATCTTATCGTGATTAATAGTAATAACGGTGATGATGATATAATTATTATTGATTATGATAATGATCACTACTAATAGTGATCATTATCATAATCAATGAGAATGGTGTCATCATCACTGATAATATCATTATTATTTATATTAATTATGATCATTGAAAATAAAATGTCCACAGGTGTCTATTTCACACTTTAAAGGAAGAATAAATCAAACTTCTGATCATTTATTTTATATTTCATCTTCTTTTAGCTTAAATCTCTTCCCTCTGATTTTAAACATTTAAACCAGTTTAAAGTCAACGTCCCCTCTGAGAGGACAGAAGTGGAGGGTTCCTCATGTCCTCATGTCCTCAGGTCCTCAGGTCCTCAGGTCCTCAGGTCCTCATGTCCTCAGGTCCTCAGGTCCTCAGGTCCTCATGTCCTCAGGTCCTCATGTCCTCAGGTCCTCAGGTCCCCTGGTCCTCATGTCCTCAGGTCCCCTGGTCCTCATGTCCTCATGTCCTCAGGTCCTCAGGTCCTCAGGTCCTCAGGTCCCCTGGCCCTCATGTCCTCAGGTCCCCTGGTCCTCATGTCCTCATGTCATCATGTGCCCTGGTCCTCATGTCCTCGTGTCCTCATGTCCTCATGTGCCCTTGTCCTCATGTCCTCATGCCCTCGTGTCCTCATGTGCCCTGGTCCTCATGTCCTCGTGTCCTCATGTCCTCATGTGTCCTTGTCCTCATGTCCTCATGTCCTCATGCCCTCATGCCCTCATGTGCCCTGGTCCTCATGTCCTCATGTCCCCTGGTCCTCATGTGCCCTGGTCCTCATGTCCTCATGTCCCCTGGTCCTCATGTGCCCTGGTCCTCATGTCCTCATGTCCCCTGGTCCTCATATCCACAGGTCCTCATGTGCCCTGGTCCTCATGTCCACAGGTCCTCATGTCCACAGGTCCTCATGTGCCCTGGTCCTCATGTCCTCATGTCCCCTGATCCTCATGTGCCCTGGTCCTCATGTCCTCATGTCCCCTGGTCCTCATGTCCTCATGTCCTCATGTCCTCATGTCCCCTGGTCCTCATGTCCACAGGTCCTCATGTCCACAGGTCCTCATGTGCCCTGGTCCTCATGTCCTCATGTCCTCTGGTCCTCATGTCCTCATGTCCTCATGTCCTCATGTCCTCATGTCCCCTGGTCCTCATGTCCCCTGGTCCTCATGTCCTCATGTCCTCATGTCCCCTGGTCCTCATGTCCACAGGTCCTCATGTCCACAGGTCCTCATGTGCCCTGGTCCTCATGTCCTCATGTCCTCTGGTCCTCATGTCCTCATGTCCTCATGTCCTCATGTCCCCTGGTCCTCATGTCCCCTGGTCCTCATGTCCTCATGTCCTCATGTCCTCATGTCCCCTGGTCCTCATGTCCACAGGTCCTCATGTCCACAGGTCCTCATGTGCCCTGGTCCTCATGTCCTCATGTCCTCTGGTCCTCATGTCCTCATGTCCCACACTATTGGTCAAAGCACCAGGGACACTGGTCTTTGTCTGAAGCCTGATGAATAAACACGACAAAAGTGTGATTAAATCTGATCAAGATGAAGACTGTTGTTCCACAAGAGGACTGAGAGGACATCAAAGACACGAGACTTTATTACCTTATTCAAGGATGAGACACACACACTAACACACACACTAACACACACACTAACACACACACTAACACACACACTAACACACACACTAACACAGCTGAAGCCTGGCAACAGTTTGTTAGACGGACATGTTGTTGATGTCCAACGACCCACAGGAGTCCACGTCTGGGTCTGACCCCCCCCCCGACCCCCCAACCCCCCAATGAGAGCAGGTCTGTCAGGACACACATCAAAGCAGGGCTGATAAATGGGGGGGTGGGGCTTTGATCTATAGCTGTGATTAGGAGACGCCTGAGCAGCAGCGTGAAGGAAGGAAGAGCTTATCTTCCTCCCTGGGGGGAGACGGGGGAGGGGGGGGAGGAGGAGGGGGGGAGCTGTCACGCACATGTGCTCCATCATGGGGGGGGAGACCCTGAGGGGAGACAGGGGAGACGGAAACATCAGCTCAAGACATGAACTTCACACACACACACACACACACCCTCATACACACCCTCATACACAGACTCACTCACACATAGATATACATATACACACACTCATACACACTCACATTCACACACACACACACATTCACACACACACAATACATATACATACACACATATACACACACACACAATACATATACATACACACATATACACACATACTCATACACACTCACATTCACATACACACACACATTCACACACACACAATACATATACATATACACATATACACACACATTCCCACACAAACACACACATGCGCGCACACACACACACACATCCACACACACACACAATACATATACATACACACATATGCACACACATTCCCACACAAACACACACACACATCCACACACATGCGCACATGCGCACACACATACAAACACACACAATACATATACATACACACATATACACACACACTCATACACACTCACATTCACATACACACACACTCATACACACACAATACATATACATACACACATATACACACACACTCATACACACTCACATTCACACACACACATTCATACACACAATACATATACATACACACATATACACACACACTCATACGCACTCACATTCACATACACACACACATTCACACACACACAATACATATACATACACACATATGCACACACATTCCCACACAAACACACACACACATCCACACACATGCGCACACACACACGCACACACACCCTGAGTGGTGTCGGACCACTGTGGTCCGGAGGTCACATGATCTGGAGGTCACATGGTCCGGCCTTGGCCGTGGATCAGAGTTGAGCGGTGGGACAAGCGCGTTCATCTGGGTCGGGCGGCGAACGCCTCATTACGACAGAACGACCCCGCTGACTCCCGACGCCCCCGACCGACAACCCCCCCGTCTTACAGCGGTAATGAGGGCGGCGAATCCCGACGGCCCCTCGGCCCCTCGCCACCGGACCGCCCTTCCCCAGGCGCAGGCAGCCGCCCGTGAAGGTGTCCCCCCCGCCCCTCCCCCCACCCTCCCCCCTGCCCTCCCCCGTCCCCCCCGCTCCCCCTCGGTTCTGAATCAGCAGGCTTTGTCGGCCCTTTTTGTTCGGGGGCGGTCCTGTGGGGGTTCGGCGGCATCGGCGTGGGTCACTCAGAGGCCTGCGACGTGTCCCGCCGCATGACTGCGCTTCTGAGGCGAGGCGGGGGCGCGGACGCCGCTCGCCGTCCACGGAGAGGACGCCGTCCCTCTCTTGGAGCTTGTCCCCCCCCCACGGTGGACTCGTCTCGTCCCTCCGTGACCCCGTGACCTTGCTTTTCTAACCCGACCACGTCTGTCATTAAAAGTCGCTGAAGCTCCCCCGTCTCCCCCCTCGGTTTGTGTCTCCCCCCTGTGAGAGGTCAGAGGTCACGCGAGGTTCAGAGGGGGGCCGCTCCTCACCGACCCCCCCCCTCCCCGACCCGTCCTAATGACGGTGGACAGTCGTGGGACGATGTGCCTCAGCCCACAGAGGTGTAGAGTTGGTCAGGACACACACACACACACACACACACACACACACACACACACACACACACACACACACACACACACACACACACACACACACACACACACACACACACACTCACACACACTCACACACACTCACTCAACACACACACACTCACACACACATACTCACACACACACACTCATACACACACTCACTCACACACACACACTCACACACACACACTCACACACACACACACTCACACACTCACACACACACAAACACACTCACACACACACTCATACACACACTCACACACACACACACTCACACACACACACACACCACACACACACACACCACACACACTCACACACACACTCACACACACACACACTCATACACTCACTCACACACACACACACACACACTCACACACACACACACACACACACACACACACACACACAGTGTGTCACAAACAGAGTTGTTTCCACATGGTTGTGACATCAAGTCCTGATCACTGGACTGCTGCTGACAGGTGATTGTCCAGGTGATCTCTCCCTCACACACACACACTCTCACACACACACACTCTCACACACACACACTCTCTCTCACACACACACACACAAACACACACACAAGCTTGGCTTACTTTGACACAAGTGCCACATATGACGCAGACAACAAAGGGATTTTAGGCCAGATGAGTGGAGAGCGCCACGGTAAGGAGGGCCTTGTTGCCATGGTAACGGGGGTCTTAAGACAACAGCGGTGGAGGGTCCTCACAGAGCTCTGGTCCAGTCTGGGGTCATCTGAGGAGACAGAATCTGAGGAAGAAGACCTGTGGTGGGACCTGTGGGAAGCTTCCAGCAGGGATCCTTCAGCTGGTCCTTCAGATCAGGGGTCCCCAACCTGCGGCCCGTGGGCCACATGCGGCCCGCGAGGCCTCTCGGTGCGGCCCGTGGGGCTCTAAGTGAAATAACATGAGGTGCGGCCCGCCTCGGAAAACCAGGGCTACCCCTGCAGCCCGCGAAACCTTCCATGAGGCCCGAGGGGATAAGTTCTTTTGGAGCGATAGGCCGACGGGTTCCAAGCGCCACCCATCTAATCGATAGGAATGAAAAGATCTGAGCTCTGTGGTTGGTTCTTCTGATTCTGACAGGTCAGCGTCAGCGACCCCCCCCCCGTCGCTCATGCTGGGTCGATCACACCAGAGAAGAAGACATGAGTTTTTGCCCCGAATAAGAACATCTACAAGCGCTCCACCGAGCAGGAGGCGCAACATCGGCCGTGAGAACCGCAGCTTCAGCCCCGACTGGCTGGCGTACGACTTCATCGAGCGTGGCGGTCGACCTCAGTGTGTCGTCTGTTTGGAGACTGTTAGCGTTCTTCTGTGAGCAGTGTTGTTCCGACGTTCTGAAGCTAGCTTCGGCCCAGCAGCACCAGCCTTCTCACTAAATGATGCATTAAATTAACGTCTGAAGATCAACTGTTTCTCTCAGTCATTGTTTTTAGCTACATTTAGCTAAAAGGTGTGTGTGGCCCACGGGGCCCTGGCAGGGAGCCCGTGTGGCCCACTTGGGTTGAAAAGGTTGTGGACCCCTGCTTCAGACGGTCCTTCAGACGTTCCTTCAGATGTTCCTTCAGACGTCCTTCAGACGTTCCTTCAGATGTTCCTTCAGACGTCCTTCAGACGTTCCTTCAGACGGTTCTTCAGACGGTCCTTCAGACGTTCCTTCAGACGTTCCTTCAGATGGTCCTTCAGACGTTCCTTCAGACGGTTCTTCAGACGTCCTTCAGACGTTCCTTCAGATGTTCCTTCAGATGTTCCTTCAGACGGTCCTTCAGACGTTCCTTCAGACGTTCCTTCAGACGTCCTTCAGACGTTCCTTCAGACGGTTCTTCAGACAGTCCTTCAGACGTTCCTTCAGACGTTCCTTCAGACGTTCCTTCAGACGGTCCTTCAGACGTTCCTTCAGACGTTCCTTCAGACGGTCCTTCAGACGTTCCTTCAGACGTTCCTTCAGACGTTCCTTCAGATGGTCTTTCAGACGTTCCTTCAGACGGTTCTTCAGACGTCCTTCAGACGTTCCTTCAGATGTTCCTTCAGACGTTCCTTCAGACGGTCCTTCAGACGTTCCTTCAGACGGTCCTTCAGACGTTCCTTCAGACGTTCCTTCAGACGGTCCTTCAGACGTTCCTTCAGACGGTCCTTCAGACGGTCCTTCAGACGTTCCTTCAGACGTTCCTTCAGACGGTCCTTCAGACGTTCCTTCAGACGGTCCTTCAGACGTTCCTTCAGACGTTCCTTCAGACGTTC
The DNA here is from genome assembly GCA_911728415.1 of Lagocephalus sceleratus. NCBI lineage: Eukaryota > Metazoa > Chordata > Actinopteri > Tetraodontiformes > Tetraodontidae > Lagocephalus > Lagocephalus sceleratus. The sequence goes on from CAJVRN010000190.1 coordinate 68,805, forward strand.
CTTCAGATGGTCTTTCAGACGTTCCTTCAGACGGTTCTTCAGACGTCCTTCAGACGTTCCTTCAGATGTTCCTTCAGACGGTCCTTCAGACGGTCCTTCAGACGTTCCTTCAGACGTTCCTTCAGACGGTCCTTCAGACGGTCCTTCAGACGTTCCTTCAGACGTTCCTTCAGACGTTCCTTCAGATGGTCTTTCAGACGTTCCTTCAGACGGTTCTTCAGACGTCCTTCAGACGTTCCTTCAGATGTTCCTTCAGACGTTCCTTCAGACGGTCCTTCAGACGTTCCTTCAGACGGTCCTTCAGACGTTCCTTCAGACGTTCCTTCAGACGGTCCTTCAGACGTTCCTTCAGACGGTCCTTCAGACGGTCCTTCAGACGTTCCTTCAGACGTTCCTTCAGACGGTCCTTCAGACGTTCCTTCAGACGGTCCTTCAGACGTTCCTTCAGATGGTCCTTCAGACGTTCCTTCAGACGGTCCTTCAGACGGTCCTTCAGACGTTCCTTCAGATGGTCCTTCAGATGGTCCTTCAGACGTTCCTTCAGACGTTCCTTCAGACGTTCCTTCAGATGGTCCTTCAGACGTTCCTTCAGACGTTCCTTCAGATGGTCCTTCAGATGGTCCTTCAGACGTTCCTTCAGATGGTCCTTCAGATGGGTCTGAGTCTGGCTTTGAGGTACTAAAACTGCTCCAGTGAACCTTCAACCACCTTGGACACACACTGAGTTTACAGCAACATCACAGCCAGCGTGTGTGTGTGTGTGTGTGTGTGTGTGAGTGTGTGTGTGTGTGCAAGTGTGTGAGTGTGTGAGAGAGTGTGTGTGTCTGAGTGTGTGTGTATGTGAGTGAGTATGTGAGTGAGTGTGTGTGAGTGTGTGTATCTGTGTGTGTGTCTCTGTGTGTCTGTGTGTCTGTGTGTATCTCTGTCTGTGAGTGTGTGTATTTGTGTGTGTGTGTGTCTGTGTGTGTATGTGTCTGTGTGTGTGTATCTGTGTGTGTGTATCTGTGTGTGTGTGCAGTAATTATTCTGTTTGTATCACATTACATTGTTGTCTTATGTTTGTGTCTTCATGGCTGGAGAAGCCCAAACAAACCCTCCATGACTGAACCACTAAACTGTGACTTATTCCTCAGTCATGTGAACACACTGTTGCTATAAAGGGCCCCGGCCAGGCCCTGGAGCTCGCTGTCCAAGGAGCCAGCCTCGGACAAGTGGGCGCACCACCGCTCTTTTGACCATCAAGAAGGGGTGAGGACAGCGGTCCAGGGGACAGGTCCAGGGGACGGAGGTGGACAACAGCTGGGGACGATCATCTGTTTGGTTCCCCAGCCGTCAGCAGCCTCGGCCTGGATGGACACGGAGAGGACGGACGTCCAGCTGTTTGGGGGACCAACGTCTGGTGGACGTAAGACACTCCACAGGTCCTTTGTGATGTCTTTAAACTCTTCATTTTTACTTGTGAAACTTTACGGGACACTGTAATGTTACGGGACACCAACCCCCCACAACCCCCCCACTGACCCCCCCCACTGACCCCCCCCCCAGAGAATCCAACCAGAGTGTTGGAGCATCTTCATTCCCACAGGTGTAACAGAAGGATTAGTCAAACCTCAAGGACCCTGTGTGTGTGTGTGTGTGAGTGTGTGTGTGTGTGTGTGTGTGTGTGTGTGTGTGTGTGTGTGTGTGTGTGTGTGTGTGTGTGTGTGTGTGTGTGTGTGTGTGTGTGTGTGTGTGTGTGTGTGTGTGTGTGTGTGTGTGAGTGTGTGTGTGTGTGTGTGTGTGTGACCGCTGAGATGTGTATGTGAGGAGGTGGGTGGAGACGGTCCCGTACCAGAGGTCCCAGAGCCCCTTCAGACTGGAGCGTGTCCTCTGTGTCCTCCGTCAGGGCTCAGACGTGTCAGGTCCTCCACACCAGCAGCTCCTCTTCTCTGAGCCCTCTGAGTGTGTGTGTGTGTGTGTGTGTGTGTGTGTGTGTGTGTGTGTGTGTGGTCGAGGGCCCACAGGTGAACACACACTCGCCATCACGTTGTGATCTTCAGGTGTAGGGTTAGGACCGTCAGACCTTCTACGAGGCTGTAACAGTGTCCTTCTCCACACCCACAACAACAAACTCCCCGAGGGTCCAACCCCCCCCAGGGGGGGGGGGGGTGCTCTGCCAACGTGCATCGATACCCTTCGTCTGTATGAAGGCAGGAGAGGGGCTGCTGTGGGACCGCCGACACCATCGCCGTAGCAACAGGAACGTTACCTTCGGCCTCTCTGATGTCTCGACCGCGGCGGCGCTGCCAACCAGGGTGTGATCAGGGGAACAAAGTCTGGCACCAGGAAACAGACAGATGTTTACTCTGGCTCACCTGGAGCAGCTCACCTGGAGCGCTATTTTTAGGTTGTGGCCACAAGAAGAGAACCAGAGGAACGACAGTCAGGTGTGACGTCGTCTGTTTGGTGAAAGTGTTTGTGAAGCTGCCGACGCTCTGATAGACCACCTGGACCCCCTCACACCTGGACCCCTCACACCTGGACTCCTCACACCTGGACTCCTCACACCTGGACCCCCTCACACCTGGACTCCTCACACCTGGACTCCTCACACCTGGACCCCTCACACCTGACCCCCTCACACCTGACCCCCTCACACCTGGACCCCCTCACACCTGGACCCCCTCACACCTGACCCCCTCACACCTGGACCCCCTCACACCTGGACCCCTCACACCTGACCCCCTCACACCTGGACCCCTCACACCTGGACCCCCACACCTGACCCCCTCACACTTGGACCCCCTCACACCTGACCCCCTCACACCTGGACCCCCTCACACCTGGACCCCTCACACCTGGACCCCCTCACACCTGGACCCCCTCACACCTGGACCCCTCACACCTGGACCCCCTCACACCTAGACCCCTCACACCTGACCCCCTCACACCTGACCCCCTCACACCTGGACCCCCTCACAACTGACCCCTCACACCTGACCCCTCACACCTGGACCCCCTCACACCTGGACCCCCTCACAACTGACCCCTCACACCTGGACCCCCTCACACCTGGACCCTCACACCTGACCCCCTCACACCTGGACCCCCTCACACCTGACCCCCTCACACCTGACCCCCTCACACCTGGACCCCCTCACAACTGACCCCTCACACCTGACCCCCTCACACCTGGACCCCCTCACACCTGGACCCCCTCACAACTGACCCCTCACAACTGCCCCCTCACACCTGGACCCCCTCACACCTGGACCCCCTCACACCTGGACCCCCTCACACCTGACCCCCTCACACCTGGACCCCCTCACACCTGACCCCTCACACCTGGACCCCCTCACACCTGGACCCCCTCACACCTGACCCCTCACACCTGGACCCCCTCACACCTGGACCCCCTCACACTTGGACCCCCTCACACCTGGACCCTCACACCTGGACCCCCTCACACCTGGACCCCTCACACCTGACCCCCTCACACCTGACCCCCTCACACCTGACCCCCTCACACCTGGACCCCCTCACACCTGGACCCCCTCACACCTGGACCCCCTCACACCTGACCCCCTCACACCTGGACCCCCTCACACCTGGACCCCTCACACCTGGACCCCTCACACCTGGACCCCCTCACACCTGGACCCCCTCACACCTGACCCCCTCACACCTGACGGCCTCTGGGACAGGACGCCAGCCGGGCGGGGGCCTCCACAGTGGGGGGGGGGTTGTGTTAAACCACCACCATGATGATGATGATGATGATGAAGCAGGACAGGGCGAGGGTCGACGTGTGTGTCCGTGAGAGCACGGCTGTGGGAGCGGCGAGGCCCGGCGCTGGCGGTGCCGAGGACGCCACCTGCGTCCTCAGCGTGTCCAACAGTCGCAGCACAAAGAGGACACGCTCCACTAACCCCCCCTAATTGGTCCTGGTCCACTTGGCGGGCTGAATGGGCGGGAGGCTGCGGCGGACCCGCTCCTCTGCGCCTCAGTGCGTCCTGGAGGGGACGGCCGTCCCACCAGAGGGTGGTGGGACGGGGACGGGGGGCTCCTGTTGTCTGACTGGTGTCCTGGCTCTGGACGCAGCCTGTCACTCAGGATTAGCGCTGACTTTGATGCAGCAGGAACAGACGCTTCCTCTCTGTGTTTAGGTTGGCTCCAGCGCAGCAGCCGCGCATGCAGCTGAGGGACGGGGGACGGCCTCCTCCCACCTCCAGGAACACTCCCAGAGTGTGTGTGTGTGTGTGTGTGTGAGTGTGTGTGTGTGTGTGTGTGTGTGTGTTCAGGTGGATTTATGAATGATGTGATTGAAAAATGCTTTTTCCATTCATAAAAGTCTGTGTTCAAGTTCTCTGCCAGAGTAAACCATTCTTTACACTTAACATTCCTGTTTGAAGCCAGAGTGAGTGTGTGTGTGTGTGTGTGTGTGTGTGTGTGTGTGTGTGTGTGTGTGTGTGTGTGTGTGTGTGTGTGTGTGTGTGTGTGACACATAAAACTGGATGGACAAGGTTGTCGTGCGAAGACACAAATGATGCTCTGTGTTCTGAAAACACACACACACCACACACGTGCGCGTGCACACACACACACCACACACACATGCGCGTGCACACACACACACACCTGTTTGGAGGTTTGCCCTGCAGCCTGGAACACATTGAACTACTCTGCTTATTTCTAAGTTTAAAAACCATCTTAAAAATGAAAAGTGTCCCAGTGGCGTTCAAGAGCGCAGCGTTGCGGGGACGTGACCCGGCTGCTGAGCCGAGGCGAGCACATGAGGGTGTTCAGAGGTAAGACGAGCTGTCGGCGAGTTATTGTTACAGCACAGCCATCACGTGCGGCGCCTCTGCCCTGACAACTCTCTGTTGCACCGTCTTCTCACGAAACCTTTGGGTGAGGGAGGGGACGCTCAGCAGCGCGGGCAATATCTAATGAAGGATCTCTCAGAAGCTGCTATTAGAGTCTGCTCCATCAGATAAGTGGTGGATAACCGGGTTTTTCCACAGAATGAGAGGACGTCTGCTCAGAGGCACAGACGATAGAGACGATAGAGACAAAGCTCAGCGCCGGCCTGGAGAGCCGACTGGTTGGGAAAGGGAGGACGGGATGGGGACGCGCTGGGTTTAACCCCGATAAAGATCTCACAGTTCAACTGAGTTTTATTTGAGATTTGACAAGTACACGTTTACTGAGCAGCTCCACATGGACCAGAGCAGGCCCCAACCAGACCTGCGGGAGCTGCTCAGGACCTGCGGGGACAACTGGGGGACATTTTCCACAGCACTTTTGTGGAATGCCTGGAGAAACGCAGGATTGAAGCACTCTAATCCCAAATCCTCTGATGATTTTAGACCTGCAGCCCTCACTTCTCTGGTCATTAAGGTGTTTGAGAAGGTGAAGGTGATTCAGGGGACGGGGCCCCCAGCCTGACTGAGGGGGGGGGGCGAGCAAGTGGCTGAGAAACTCCTGATTTAAACTTTAACATGAGTGGTTGGATTTTGTGAGTCAGTGACACATAGAAGTTACAGATTATGTCACAGCTGATACAAGAAAAGGTGACACTGTTTTATAGCTCTTTTATTGAGTCCTTTGTGTTGTTTTATGGTTTGGCAGCAGTGGCAGCTGGTGAGAAACATTCTGGGTGGGGCTGTGAATTCAGCAGGCGGTCAGGTTTAACAGCCCAGCACAACTGAACACAAGCGCCTGGATACCAGTGGGAAATAATCATTTATACTAATTAATACATTCAGAACTCAAAACAGTCAAGCATATTGGACTGTTTCCACAGCGTTTCCATAGCAAGGGCGATATCCTTAGACCCCCAAGAACAAAACATTCTGCAATGCTGATTGGTGTTGGTAGTGTTGTTGTTGCTGTTGTTGTTAACAACAATGACTGATTTGTGTTTATAAACTCACTCTTTCAGCAGTGTTGTTGTTGCTGTTGTTGTTGCTGGTGGTAGTGTTGTTGTTGGTGGTGGTAGTGTTGTTGTTCGTGTTGTTGCTGTTGTTGTTGCTCCTGGTGATGGCGGTAGTGGTAGTATTGTTGGTGGTGGTGGTGGCGATGGCAGTGGTGGTAGTGTTATTGTTGTTGTTGTTGTTGGGGGTTGTGGTATTGTTGGTGGTGTTGTTGGTTCTTGTGGTTAAACAACAGCTGATTTGTGTTGTTAATCTCACTCTTTCAGCAGTTTGTTGTTGTTGTTGGTGGTGGTAGTTGTGGTGGTAGTGTTGTTGGTTCCAGTGGTAAAACAACAGCCGATTTGTGTTGTTAATCTCACTGTTTCAGCAGTTTGTTGTTGTTGTTGTTGTTGGTGGTGGTGGTGGTGGTGTTGGTTCCAGTGGTAAAACAACAGCCAATTTGTGTTGTTTCAGCAGTTTGTTGTTGTTGGTGGTGGTGGTAGTGTTGTTGTTGTTGTAGGTGGTGGTAGTGTTGTTGTTGTTGGTAGTGGTGGTAGTGTTGTTGGTGTTATTGGTTCCAGTGTTATAACAACAGCTGATTTGTGCTGTTCACCTCACTCTTTCAGCAGCGTTGTTGTTGTTGGTGGTGGTTGTGGTGGTAGTGCTGTTGGTTCCTGTGGTATAACAACAGATGATTTGCGTTGTTAATCTCACTCTTTCAGCAGTTTGTTGTTGTTGTTGTTGTTGTTGTTGTTGTTGTTGGTAGTCGTGTTGTTGGTGTTGTTGTTGGTGGGGGTTGTGGTGGTGGTAGTTGAGGTGGTGGTCGTGTTGTTGGTGTTGTTGGTTCCTGTGCTAAAACAACAGCTGTTGTTAATCTCACTCTTTCAGCAGTGTTGTTGGACAGGTTAGATTTAACCCTTTAAACTTTGAAGAATGTGAAGACTCAATCCAGGTTTGTTGATTTAAGTTTTTCTGACATCATGAAATAATCCATCCAATAATAGAAGTGCTTTACAAAAGTGTGTCCTGGCTGTGCTAATCCAGCGTTTACCACAGATTAAGGCTCAGGCTTGAGCACCAACAGCCAGATTCAATGATTTTATGAACCTTCCACCATCGGAGGTCTTCACTGCCTCTGTGTGTTGGGCAGCGTTAACGGTGATCCAGCCTGTCCAGATTAGGGTTGTGGTCTGTAATCTCAGTCCTGGACCACAAGAAGAGGAGTAATTGTGGTGCAATGACAGCGTGTGAATGTGACGCTGACAGCGAGGACGGTGTTGAGTAACGCTGTGACTGCTGACGTACGACTGCTGAATTCAACACTCCAACACAGTAGCAGGTTCTGTTTACACCTGGTTACCCCGACGACAACCGGTCTGAGCTGGAGGTCACCGACCGGGGGGGCTCCATGGGGGGGGGTCATGGGGGGGCTTCATGGATCTGACCAAGCTTAACCATCTTAACAAGTTTCCACTGATCATAAAGTTATTGTGATGAAATAAGTGCACACACACACACAAACACACACTTCTATGGTGGTCTTTGGTGGTCTGTGGTGGTCTCTAGTGGTCTGTCCTCTCCATGGTTGTTCTGTGGTGGTCTCTAGTGGTCTTCGGTGGTCTATGGCTGTCTGTGGTGGTCTCTAGTGGCCTGTGGTGGTCTGTCCTCTCCATGGTTTATCTGTGGTGGTCTCTAGTGGTATGTGGTGGTCTCTAGTGGTCTCTAGTGGTCTTTGGTGGTCTCTAGTGGTCTGTCCTGGGCATGGTTGGTCTGTGGTGGTCTCTAGTGGTCTGTCCTGTGCATGGTTGGTCTGTGGTGGTCTCTAGTGGTCTACGGCGGTCTACAGTGGTCTTTGGTGGTCTTTGGTGGTCTGTCCTCCCCATGGTTGGTCTATGGCTGTCTGTAGTGGTCTCTAGTGACCTGTGGTGGTCTGTCCTCCCCATGGTTGGTCTGTGGTGGTCTCTAGTGGTCTGTGGTGGTCTCTAGTGGTCTGTGGTGTTCTTTGGTGGTCTGTCTTGTGCATGGTTGGTCTGTGGTGGTCTCTAGTGGTCTACGGCGGTCTACAGTGGTCTTTGGTGGTCTTTGGTGGTCTGTCCTCCCCATGGTTGGTCTATGGCTGTCTGTAGTGGTCTCTAGTGACCTGTGGTGGTCTGTCCTCCCCATGGTTGGTCTGTGGTGGTCTCTAGTGGTCTGTGGTGGTCTCTAGTGGTCTGTGGTTGTCTCTAGTGGTCTCTGGTGGTCTCTGGTGGTCTCTAGTGGTCTCTGGTGGTCTCTGGTTGTCTCTAGTGGTCTGTCCTCCCCGTGGTTGGTCTGTCTGCTCCCTGGACATGCGTGGAGGTGCGTGGCGAGGGCCGGGCTGCCGTGCAGAGGTCAGGTGGTGTCAGTGACTCAGTGATTCTGATCCTGTGGATTCTGAACATTCTTCAGATCTGGATGATTTTCAAATATGCGTCCGAGGCTGCGGAAGCAGCGAAAACAGCTGAGAGCAGCTGGGCTTTTGTGAGCGGAGCCGCTCCTGATGTGGAGACAAACACACACGTAGCCGTGAGATGTTATCGAGGCCAGGGGAATGTATGAACCACAGCCTAAATAGAGAAACAGCGCTGTTCCTAATGGTACTTGTCATGGTAACAAAGGGAGTCTGGCAACCTGCACGTACACACAAACAAAAACACCGTTATCTGGGCCGGACGCTGCCTCCACGCAGGTTACACAACAGCCGCCAGGTCCAGGAGGCTTACGTAAACCTGGGACTCCTCAGGAAGGTCTCAGCAGCTCCAACCACACTGCATCTGCAGGGAGTGTGTGTGTGTGTGTGTGTGTGTGTGTGTGTGTGTGTGTGTGTGTGTGTGAGTGTGTGTGTGAGTGAGTGTGTGTGTGAGTGTGTAAGTGTGTGTGTTTGTGTAAGTGCGTGTGTGTGTGTGTGTGTAAGTGTGTGTGAGGGGAGGGGTGTCTGGGATTGTCTGGGATTGCATTAATAGAAGGTTCATGCTCTCCATGAAAACACACACTCTGAAAATTTGGCAATTTTCCTGGGCCCTCGGTTTGTTGTGTGTGTGTGTGTGTGTGTGTGTGTGTGTGTGTGTGTGTGTGTGCACTGATACACCTGGGTTCCCTTGACCGGCACATGAACCTGCGGGTGTAGGACAGCTACATGTGTGCATGTGTACACATTGGAGAGGGTCCTCATCAGTGTGTGTGTGTGTGTGTGTGTGTGTGTGTGTGTGTGTGTGTGTGTGTGTGTGTGTGTAAAATGTATTCTCTGCTTTTCAATCTTGAACACTTTTGGAAATGATCACCAATTATGTGTAAATTGAACCTCAACTTCTCCTGGATGAGTCACAGTCAGTCTGCCCCCCAGTGAGTGAGTGAATAGTGAATCAGTGAGTGAGTGAATAGTGAGTGAAGGTCCATCTTCAGGCTTCCTGGGTCTCCAGTCAGCCATGCCTGATGTTGTGTTGAGGGTGAACCCTGGTCCTCTGAGGTGTGAAGACGAGATGAGACAGGCTGAGCAGACGAGGTCCTCCAGAGGTGCTGCAGGAGAACACACACCTGGAGGAGAACACACACCTGCAGGAGAACACACACCTGGAAGAGAACACACACCTGCAGGAGAACACACACCAGGCAGGAGAACACACACCTGGGGGAGAACACACACCAGGCAGGAGAACACACACCTGGAGGAGAACACACACCAGACTAGACAACACACATCATGCTGGAAGAGAACTGGAAGTTCTTCAGCAATGAGCTCGGTCATACCTCAGAGCTGTCAGGCTGGGACAGTTAACACGCACAATCACACACAAACACACACACACAGACCCTAGGGAGGGTCTGTGTGTGTGTGAGACAGAGAGGGACTGGGATGACGATGGTGATGATGATGGTGGTGATGATGATGATGATGATGATGGTGATGGTGATGATGATGATGTTGATGATGATGATGGTGATGGTGATGATGATGATGGTGATGATGATGATGGTGGTGATGGTGATGATGATGATGATGGTGATGGTGATGATGGTGATGATGATGATGATGATGATGGTGATGATGGTGATGATGGTGATGATGAAGATGATGGTGATGATGATGATGATGATGGTGATGATGGTGATGATGGTGATGATGATGGTGATGATGATGATGATGATGGTGATGATGATGATGATGATGATGATGATGATGGTGATGATGATGATGATGATGGTGATGATGATGATGGTGATGGTGATGATGATGGTGGTGATGATGATGATGATGATGATGATGATGATGATGATGATGATGATGATGATGGTGATGATGATGATGATGGTGATGATGGTGATGATACTTGATCATGTGACTCTTTTTTGTAGTTTTATTTCAGTCAACTGAAAAAGGAAATCTGCTTCTCTGACTCAGCATAAAGAAATCACTGGGTCACCAGTACAACACCATTGGGTTCACCATGGAGCCACTCCCCCAGGAGAACCTCTCACTGGTTCCTGGAAAACTCTCAGTAATTCCTGGAAGAGTTTGTTTTCCCTGTCCCTCTGTGAGTGTGTGTGTGTGTGTGGGTGTGTGTGTGTGAGAGTTTGAGTGTGAGTGTGTGTGTGTGAGTGTGTGTGAGTGTGTGTGTGTGTGTGAGTGCGTGTGTGTGTGAGTTTGAGTGTGAGTGTGTGTGAGTGCGTGTGGGTGTGTGTGAGTGTGTGTGAGTTTGAGTGTGTGAGTGTGTGTGTGTGAGTGAGAGAGTGTGTGTGTGTTTGAGAGTGGGTGTGAGTGTGTGTGTGTGTGTGTGGGTGGGTGTGTGTGTGTGTGTGTGTGAGTTTGAGTGTGTGTGTGTGTGAGAGAGAGTGTGTGTGTGTGAGAGAGAGAGTGTGTGTGTGTGTGTATGAGTGTGAGTGTGTGTGTGTGAGTGTGTGTGTGTGTGAGAGAGTGTGTGTGTGTGTTTGAGTGTGTGTGTGGTCATCTCCTCATCTTTGATGTAACCTTCCTCACTCCCTCTGTTTACGACCTTCCTCCCTTCATCTTGATCAAAGAGGACAGTGTTTTGATGGTTTTCATCGCTCCTGTCATTTAAACGTTCCCGTCCTCTCAGGCGAGTGGCGAGATGAGGGGGCTCCTAAAGGGCCGAGGCGCTGGGGTTGGACAGGCCAGCACACTGCAACACAAAAGGCTGCAACAAACGAGCTTTGATGTGGAGACACATCAAAGCAACTCTGACGTGTTTAAACCAGGGAAGGTGCTTCAGGAAAGGAACAACGACTGGGACCTCTAGTTGTCATGGAAACACAAACCTGCATTATTAACAAAGTTTATAAAAGCAAACCAAAGAATGGAGCCAGCACAATAAAGGTTTGAAGTTAAACGTTGAGGTAGATTTGAACATCCTCTCAGTAATTTAAGTAATTTAAGTAATTTAAACGACCACAAAAATAAAAAATCTAGACTGATTATCTGAAGTAAACTACATTCTTGATGATACCCAGAGGAGCTCAAAGGGGAAGTTTTCTTTGATCTTTGGCGCTCTCTACAGTCTAACACGTGCAATTATCCAACGTCTGTCGCGACTACAACTCCCGTGGTGCAGTTCACCGGGCGTGACGTCACGAACCCGCCGCGCTTCCTTTCAGCAGGGATGGGAGAGAGACGCGTGAAGGCGATCATCTTCGACCTGGACAACACGCTCATCGAGACACGGCGGGCAGGAGAGGTGGCGATGCAGAAGGTGAAGGGTTTGAACCCGCGGCCCTCCGAGCGAGGGTCACGTGACAAAGCTGCTCCAAAGCTTGAACGTGACCCTGAAATGACCCTGAAATGACCCTGAAATGACCTTGACCTTCCACAGGGTTCTGTTCAGATTTCTGGTGTTAAACGTCCTTCTCCAGTGTCCACCCCCTCCTCCCCCGGTGTCTGCTCCTGACCTTGACCCCCTCTGCTTCCCCGACAGACCGCTGACCTCCTGGCGGCCTCGCCGGGCCTCGACGACGCAGCCGCCCGCCGCATTTGCGACACGTTCAGGCGGAAGCTGCTGGGCGAGAGCTTCGACCCGTCGGCCGGCAGGACCGTCGACGAGGTCCGCCAGGGTCACTGGGCGGAGAGCATCGAGGAGGCGACGGGCCGGCCCGCCGCCGCCGCTCTGGCGTCCCGCTGCTACTGGCTGTGGAAGGGCGCCCGGCTGGAGCTGCTGGGCCTCCGCCCGGAGACGGGGGCTCTCCTGCGGCGGCTGCGGCCGGCGTACCGGCTGCTGCTGCTGACCAACGGCGTGGCGGCGGTCCAGAGGGAGAAACTGAGGGTGGCGGGGTGCGAGCCGCTCTTCGACGGCGTGGTGGTGGGCGGGGAGCACGCCGAGCAGAAGCCCCGCCCCTCCATCTTCAGGCTGTGCTTCGACGCGCTGGGCGCGGAGGCCGGGGAGTGTGTGGTGGTGGGGGACGACCTGGACACGGACATCAGGGGGGGGGCCGCGACGCTGCGGTCGCCGCCACCGTTTGGATAAACGACACCGGAGGCCCCGCCCCCGATGGAGCGGTGAAGCCGGACTACACCATCACATCAGTTCTGGACCTGCCGGGAGTCCTGGAGCAGCTGGAGCGTCGAACGCTGAGTCCCAGCGCTGCTCCACACATCCAGCTGCTTTGATCAAAGAGACTTGATCTTCAAAAAGCCTTCATCATTTTAATGACGCCTTTAACAAAGAGCTTTGATCTTCAAAAAGTCTTTTTTTTTTAAGGATTGTCTTGATCAAAGAGCTTTGATCTTAAAAAGGCTTGATCATTTTAACAACTGAAATCTTGATCAAAGAGCTTTGATCTTCAAAGTCTTCATCCTTTTTAAGGATTGTCTTGATCAAAAAGCTTTGATCATTTTGACAACTGAAACCTTGATCAAAGGGATTTGATCTTCAAAGTCTTCATCAAAGTGCTTTGATCTTTTAAGAAGCCGTGATCTTTTTTTTATGATTAAAGTCTTGTTCAAAAATCCTTGATCTTTTTGGAGCCTTTTTTAATCAGGACTTTAATGATTAAAGTGCTTCAGGATTTCAGACTGACGTTCCGCTGACTTGATTCATGAAACAGGAAGTCCGTCATGAACCTCGTACACCTTTATTAAATACAAAATATGGACAGAAACAGACTCGTCCCTCCCTCGGCTTTGATGTCAACGCGTTTGATCCAAACGCGCGACGGCGCCGCAGACGCTCGCATATGAAAGTAGAAACCTCTTCTCACTTGACCTCCAGCTTCACTTTGATGTTCATGGCGGCCAGCTCGGCCACGAAGTAGCGGAAGACGTAGGGCACGGCCACCGAGGCGATGGAGTCGCTGCGGCCGCAGAGCACGCAGACGGTGGAGCGGCGGCGCACGGCGGACCAGGAGGGCGGCGGCCGCTCCAGCCGCGGCGACAGCAGGCTGCCGCAGGCGGCGCAGACCTGCGCCTCGGAGCGGTCGGAGCAGTTGAAGAGGCGGTCGTGCAGCAGGAAGGACGAGCCGTGGGCCAGCAGCGCGTCCCGCTCCATCTCCCCGAAGCGGATGCCGCCCTGCACGTTGCGCCCGCCCACCGGCTGGTTGGTCACGCGGTCCCGCGCCCCCGTGGTCCGGACCTGGAACTTGTCGGAGACCATGTGACGCAGCCGCTGGTAGTAGACCACGCCCACGAAGATGTCCGCCTCCAGCTCCTCCCCGCTCAGCCCGCTGTACAGCCGCTCCGTGCCGTAGTAGTTGTAGCCGCCGGCGCGCAGCATCTCGCCGAAGTACTCCAGGGCGCCGCCGCCGCCGCCCTCGGCGTCCTCCGAGAAGGCGAAGGGCGT
>CAJVRN010000190.1:87500-90000 GCA_911728415.1 Lagocephalus sceleratus
CCCGAAGCTGCCGTCCGTCAGGTTCTTCAGGCTCGGGCCGCGGACGGCGCAGCTCCACTCCGGAGCCGCCATGACCGCACACGTGTTTACACACGTGGTCACACACGTGGCGGAAGTACCGCCCACCGGGCCGGAAGGCTGCTGCTTCATCTGCTTCCTGCTGCACAAAATAAAAGCACCAACTCCAGGAGGAGTTCAAGATGAAAAAGACAAGACAAGAAGGAAGAAATACTTATTTAATTAACCTATCGTGAACATTTGTGGACTTTGGGTGGTTCAGTTTGTTGTTCTTGTCATTTTGTATTGGTCTCTTTGAATCATATTTCATTATATGAAATCTCACGTAAATAAAACAATGACTATTTTCATTCAAATAATTTTCATTTACATCTCAAATTAATATATTTTTCATGTATATTTAACAGGAGTTCTCAGTTGGAATAAGCATTGGTGATTTATGATTTATACAAACAACCATTACTGTCAAATAGATCTTTGGACATTGTACTTTAAACCATTTAATCTTAGTAAAAGAGGTCAGCAAAAACATCACAATGTGTTCACTGCTATGAAGAAGAGCTCTGTTGTTTATGTTTCTGCCTTCAGGCTGACAGTTTCCTACTTTAGCACATTTTTACGATCAACATTAAAGTTTGATTGTTAAATAACTAGTATAGGTATTTATTTCGCAAGTCTGATTTTTTCATTCTTTATAGATCCTAAAGTTTTGCACCCTTTTTGTATTTTGAAAATATTTTTTATGTTGTATATTTTTATTAATCTTCTCAACATTTGTATTTTATTTGTATTTGTATTGTTATTTCTGCATATGAACCTGTGTACAATAAAGATTCTGACTGTCCTCACCCTCAAAGAACAGAGCATAAATGTCTCATTACACACAACACAGTATCAACTATTTACAACACACAGTATAAAAAGAACAGGAAAATGTACATATATATTAATATATTAATATATAAGTATATATATATATATATATACTTATATATTAATGTACCGTAAAAAAGCCCTCAAGACAAAAAAACATTTAAAAGGCTTCTTAATGTGAAATTATTAAGTTCGTAAGAGAGGCTGCTAGTTGAAAATATTTTCGTGTTTATTTTGTGTTTATTTTGTTTGTTTGTTTTGGTCTCATCGTCTGTTCACACCTCTGTCCACCTGGCGGCGGTAAAGAACCTTGAAGCCGGTTTTCGCGCCGCGTTTAACACCGACGAAGAAGAAGAGTTGTCAACAATGGCGGCGTCTAAGAAGAACGTGGAGGAGATCCGGGGGAGAGTGATCATGGGGGAGTTTGGAGTGAGGAACGTGAGTGGGGGAGAGTGATCATGGGGGAGTTTGGAGTGAGGAACGTGAGTGGGGGGAGAGTGATCATGGGGGAGTTTGGAGTGAGGAACGTGAGTGGGGGAGAGTGATCATGGGGGAGTTTGGAGTGAGGAACGTGAGTGGGGGAGAGTGATCATGGGGGAGTTTGGAGTGAGGAACGTGAGTGGGGGGAGAGTGATCATGGGGGAGTTTGGAGTGAGGAACGTGAGTGGGGGGGAGAGTGATCATGGGGAGTTTGGAGTGAGGAACGTGAGTGGGGGGGAGTGATCATGGGGGAGTTTGGAGTGAGGGAACGTGAGTGGGGGGAGAGTGATCATGGGGGAGTTTGGAGTGAGGAACGTGAGTGGGGGGGAGTGATCATGGGGGAGTTTGGAGTGAGGAACGTGAGTGGGGAGAGTGATCATGGGGGAGTTTGGAGTGAGGAACGTGAGTGGGGGGAGTGATCATGGGGAGTTTGGAGTGGGGGGGGAGTGATCATGGGGAGTTTGGAGTGAGGAACGTGAGTGGGGGAGAGTGATCATGGGGGAGTTTGGAGTGAGGAACGTGAGTGGGGGGAGAGTGATCATGGGGGAGTTTGGAGTGAGGAACGTGAGTGGGGGGAGAGTGATCATGGGGGAGTTTGGAGTGAGGAACGTGAGTGGGGGGAGAGTGATCATGGGGGAGTTTGGAGTGAGGAACGTGAGTGGGGGAGAGTGATTGGAGTGGGGGGAGTGATCATGGGGGAGTTTGGAGTGAGGAACGTGAGTGGGGGGAGAGTGATCATGGGGGAGTTTGGAGTGAGGAACGTGAGTGGGGGGAGAGTGATCATGGGGGAGTTTGGAGTGAGGAACGTGAGTGGGGAGAGTGATCATGGGGGAGTTTGGAGTGAGGGGGAACGTGGGGGGGAGAGTGATCATGGGGGAGTTTGGAGTGAGGAACGTGAGTGGGGGGAGAGTGATCATGGGGGAGTTTGGAGTGAGGAACGTGAGTGGGGGGAGAGTGATCATGGGGGAGTTTGGAGTGAGGAACGTGAGTGGGGGGGGAGTGATCATGGGGAGTTTGGAGTGAGGAACGTGAGTGGGGGGGAGTGATCATGGGGGAGTTTGGAGTGAGGAACGTGAGTGGGGGGAGAGTGATCATGGGGGAGTTTGGAGTGAGGAACGTGAGTGGGGGG
>CAJVRN010000190.1:95000-140000 GCA_911728415.1 Lagocephalus sceleratus
TCCAGCACCGGGCCTCGCCAGACTCGTAATAGAGTATTCCAGCTGGAGTGATGGAGTATTCCAGCTGGAGTAATGGAGTATTCCAGCTGGAGTAATGGAGTATTCCAGCTGGCGTAATGGAGTATTCCAGCTATAGTAATACAGTATTCCAGCTGGAGTAATAGAGTATATCTAACTCATCTTCTCAGGTGTCTAATGAAGAGGCCTCCTCTCTTGCTGTAGTAATAGAGTATCAGCTTTAGTAATGGAGTACTACAGCTGTAGTAATGGAGTGTTCCAGCTGTAGTAATGGAGTGTTCCAGCTGTAGTAATAGAGTACTACAGCTGTAGTAATGGAGTGTTCCAGCTGTAGTAATAGAGTATCAGCTGTAGTAATAGAGTACTACAGCTGTAGTAATGGAGTGTTCCAGCTGTAGTAATAGAGTATCAGCTGTAGTAATGGAGTGTTCCAGCTGTAGTAATGGAGTGTTCCAGCTGTAGTAATAGAGTACTACAGCTGTAGTAATGGAGTGTTCCAGCTGTAGTAATAGAGTACTACAGCTGTAGTAGTAGAGTATCAGCTGTAGTAATGGAGTGTTACAGCTGTAGTAATGGAGTGTTCCAGCTGTAGTAATAGAGTATCAGCTGTAGTAAGAGTATCAGCTGTAGTAATGGAGTGTTCCAGCTGTAGTAATGGAGTGTTCCAGCTGTAGTAATAGAGTATCAGCTGTAGTAATAGAGTATCAGCTGTAGTAGTAGAGTATCAGCTGTAGTAATGGAGTGTTCCAGCTGTAGTAATAGAGTATCAGCTGTAGTAATAGAGTATCAGCTGTAGTAATGGAGTGTTCCAGCTGTAGTAATGGAGTAGTATCAGCTGTAGTAATAGAGTATCAGTTGTAGTAATAGAGTATCAGCTGCAGTAATGGAGTATCAGCTGTAGTAATCGAGTATATCTTCCTCGTCTTCCCAGTCTAATAAGGCGGGCCTCCTCTCTTGCTCTAGTGTACTCCAGGGACATACACTGGGTCCCCATTGGGAACCAGGCAGATGTGTTCGCCAACTCCAGCATCGGTCCGGTCCACCAGGACATCCTGATCGCCCAGCTGAGGCCGGGACAGGAGCTGGACATCATCATGCACTGCATCAAGGGGATAGGTGAGCAAGGGGGCCAGGGGCTGAGGGGTCGTCTGCACAAGGCCCCAGTCTGGGGTGGCGGAGTTACCAGTCTGGGGGGGTTCCCAGTCTGTTGTGGGGTTCCCAGTCTGTTCCCAGTCTGGACTAAAGGCGCTCTCTACTCAGGCAAGGACCACGCCAAATTCTCGCCGGTGGCCACTGCCAGCTACCGGCTGCTCCCGGAGATCACGCTGCTGGAGCCAGTGGAGGGGGAGAAGGCGGAGCGGCTGCAGCGCTGCTTCCTGCCCGGAGTCATCCACCTGGAGGACGTGAACGGTAGGAACACACCAGGGACCGTCAAGCACGGGGTGGTGGACGATAGGATAGACGGAGAAGGTTCTGAACCTGTCACTAACGAATAAAGTTATAAACCTAAAGGTGTCTTTAGTTCATTAAAATGTGACAGCACATCTAGTCGCCCCCTCGTGTCATCGTTTCGTGGTCCTGGTGCATCCCTCGTGAAGTTATCTCACCTGTCGGTGGGCGGGGCCAACGCCCCCAGCCTGATCCATTGCTTTAGTCTGATTTAGAGGACATTCAGTCTCCAGTCGTTGGTAACAGCAGACCCTCCAGCCCCCTCAACATCTGGCCTCCAGAGGTGGAGACCTCCTGACAGAGGCTCCCCACATGTTCTCCTCAGGCATGGAGTTAGTTGGGATCAAACTGGGACAGATGTTCAGCATCAAAGCTCTGCTGGGGTTCAGGTCAGGAGGTCGCCCCTCAGGGCACTCCCAGTACAACCAGCTCCTCCCACTAGCCCTCCCAGAAGGCTCTGTGTGTGTGTGTGTGTGTGTGTGTGTGTGTGTGTGTGTGTGTGTGTGTGTGTGTGTGTGTGTGTGTGAGTGTGTGAGTGAGTGAGTGAGTGAGTGAGAGAGAGTTTGTGAGAGAGAGAGTCACGTCTGCCTTTCTTGTTCTCAGGGAAGAAAGTGGCCAAAGTCGGGAACAGTCGCCTGGACACGTGCAGCAGGGAAGTCCTCCGACACGACGACCTGAAGGACGCGGTGAAGCTGGGCAGACATCGAGACCACTTCATCTGTAGGTCCCCGTTTAACCAGTAAAACCAGTGGGGCCATGCAGGCACCACCAGCGCCGTAAACATGAGATCAAAGGGAACCCGGAGTTGATCTCCACCCTTTGATCCTGTAAACTACGGCTGTACTCATCGTTGCTCCTGACCTGGGTTGTTTGCACCTGCAGTTACCGTGGAGACCACTGGGATCCTCCCACCCGCTGTGCTGGTCACGGAGGCCATCAAAGTCCTCATGGCGAAGTGTCAGAAGTTCCTCGGCGAACTGGAGTCTCCAGACATGAAGTGAAGCCGTGGATGTGTGAGCGGACAGTCGAGGTCCGGCGGCAGTGGGCACCGCCCTCCCACCTCGCGCCTTTGGCCGATAAACGTGACTCGAGACCTTCAGAAGGTCGTCTGGCCGTTTGTGATAAAACCTCAAACCGTTGCCTCGCTCCTCCGCCGGCCCTCAGAGACGGTGGAGACCACTGGGTCCGTCCTCGCCGACCAGCCACGGCTCGGCGGTTGCTAGGAGACCGGCTCACGGGGTTCTGGGGTCAACCCTGGGTAACACGCACTTCAGTTCTGTTCTTCACCATTTTTATTGGGTCGTACCTTTGAAGTTCTTTGCTCTGACCTCTAAAAACAATAAAAGGTCCAAACACGAGCGTTTCCCCGAGTGAGTAAACTGGTTCTGAACCATCGACCGTGAGGCCGGCGGTGCTGTTCTGGGCCTCCACCTCAGGGGGGTTGAGGTGGGTCTGGGGTCGGCCACCGTCAGCTGGTCCTCCTGAAGGACGGGATGTTCCCCGACATGGAGACGAATGAGGAGCAGACCTCGACTGACAAGTTAAATAGAGCAGCATAAAATGACAGTAGACTGATGTCAGTATTTCAACTGCCGCCAAAAATAATCACGACATGTTGATACTTGTCATAACGTGCCCAAAATAAAACAACCATCCAAATTGTTGTCATGTTAATGTTTATTGCTGTAAACCCCAAATTAATACCAAAACCAGGATGAACACAAAGGACTCCAGTTTCTTTTACTAGTCAAGTCGAGTTCATGAATGTTCTCAAACTTTATTTCTCTGGAACTGATCTTCCTGTAGCCTCCAGCAGTGTCTTCTTCGTTGTGTAGCTTTCCTCTGTCTCCATTGATCCCCTGCAGCAGGTTTCCCTTTCACCCTGTTTTGGGTGAAGCTGCTACTACTGGAGGTCTACTACAATAGTTCAACTACTGGAGCTCTATTGCTGGAGGTCTACTACTAGAGGTCTACTAGTACTACTGGTGCTCTACTACTGAGGGTCTACTACTAGAGGTCTACTAGTACTACTGGTGCTCTACTACTGAGGGTCTACTACTAGAGGTCTACTAGTACTACTGGTGGTCTACTACTGAGGGTCTACTACTAGAGGTCTACTAGTACTACTGGTGGTCTACTGAGGGTCTACTACTAGAGGTCTACTAGTACTACTGGTGCTCTACTACTGAGGGGCTACTACTAGAGGTCTACTAGTACTACTGGTGCTCTACTACTGAGGGTCTACTACTAGAGGTCTACTAGTACTACTGGTGGTCTACTACTGAGGGTCTACTACTAGAGGTCTACTAGTACTACAGGAGGTCTACTACTAGAGGTCTACTACTAGAGGTCTACTAGTACTACTGGTGGTCTACTACTGAGGGTCTACTACTAGAGGTCTACTAGTACTACTGGAGGTCTACTACTAGAGGTCTACTAGTACTACTGGTGGTCTACTACTGAGGGTCTACTACTAGAGGTCTACTAGTACTACTGGAGGTCTACTACTAGAGGTCTACTACTGTAGGTCTACTAGTACTACTGGAGGTCTACTACTGAGGGTCTACTTAATTCAAATCAATCTTTATTTATATAGCATCTTATACAATCAAAATAGTTTCAAGGCTCTTTCCAGGATCCCAGGACCTAACCCCAGACAAGCAACAGTGACAAGGAAAAACTCCCCTTTAACAGGAAGAAACCTTGAGCAGGACCAGGCTCATGTAGGGGGACCCTCCTGATGATGGACAGATGGGTAGAGAGAGAGGAGGAGAGGGAGAGGAGGAGAGAGGAGAGGAGAGGAGAGGAGAGGAGAGGAGAGGAGAGGAGAGGAGAAGAGAGGAGAGGAGAGGCACAGAACACAGAAACACACACAAAAATACAAAAATACAATATACAACAGGTCAGCGGGTCAGAGGTCATCATGCAGCTCTGAAGGCAGTGATACCTGTAAATAAATAAATAGAGGGGGGGGGGCAGAAAAACTACACAGGAATCGGCATAACTAGTCTGCTTGATGAGGAGGAGGAAAGGAGAGGAGAGGAGAGGAGAGGAGAGGAGAGGAGAGGAGAGGAGAGGAGAGGAGAGGAGAGGAAACCAAACCATGACCAGTGTGGTGACAGAGGCCTGTCAGGTGATCCTGTTTCTGGACCCTCAGCCTCGGCCTATAGCAGCATAACTAGTATCTTAACCTAGTGATCCTATAGCAGCATAACTAGTATCTTAACCTAGTGATCCTATAGCAGCATAACTAGTATCTTAACCTAGTGATCCTATAGCAGCATAACTAGTATCTTAACCTAGTGATCCTATAGCAGCATAACTAGTATCTTAACCTAGTGATCCTATAGCAGCATAACTAGTATCTTAACCTGGTGATCCTATAGCAGCATAACTAGTATCTTAACCTGGTGATCCTATAGCAGCATAACTAGTATCTTAACCTAGTGATCCTATAGCAGCATAACTAGTATCTTAACCTGGTGATCCTATAGCAGCATAACTAGTATCTTAACCTGGTGATCCTATAGCAGCATAACTAGTATCTTAACCTAGTGATCCTATAGCAGCATAACTAGTATCTTAACCTAGTGATCCTATAGCAGCATAACTAGTATCTTAACCTGGTGATCCTATAGCAGCATAAATAGTATCTTAACCTAGTGATCCTATAGCAGCATAACTAGTATCTTAACCTAGTGATCCTATAGCAGCATAACTAGTATCTTAACCTAGTGATCCTATAGCAGCATAACTAGTATCTTAACCTGGTGATCCTATAGCAGCATAACTAGTATCTTAACCTAGTGATCCTATAGCAGCATAACTAGTATCTTAACCTAGTGATCCTATAGCAGCATAACTAGTATCTTAACCTAGTGATCCTATAGCAGCATAACTAGTATCTTAACCTAGTGATCCTATAGCAGCATAACTAGTATCTTAACCTAGTGATCCTATAG
Source organism: Lagocephalus sceleratus (assembly GCA_911728415.1). Lineage (NCBI taxonomy): Eukaryota > Metazoa > Chordata > Actinopteri > Tetraodontiformes > Tetraodontidae > Lagocephalus > Lagocephalus sceleratus. The sequence goes on from CAJVRN010000190.1 coordinate 100,430, forward strand.
CAGCATAACTAGTATCTTAACCTGGTGATCCTATAGCAGCATAACTAGTATCTTAACCTAGTGATCCTATAGCAGCATAACTAGTATCTTAACCTAGTGATCCTATAGCAGCATAACTAGTATCTTAACCTGGTGATCCTATAGCAGCATAACTAGTATCTTAACCTAGTGATCCTATAGCAGCATAACTAGTATCTTAACCTAGTGATCCTATAGCAGCATAACTAGTATCTTAACCTAGTGATCCTATAGCAGCATAACTAGTATCTTAACCTAGTGATCCTATAGCAGCATAACTAGTATCTTAACCTAGTGATCCTATAGCAGCATAACTAGTATCTTAACCTAGTGATCCTATAGCAGCATAACTAGTATCTTAACCTAGTGATCCTATAGCAGCATAACTAGTATCTTAACCTAGTGATCCTATAGCAGCATAACTAGTATCTTAACCTGGTGATCCTATAGCAGCATAACTAGTATCTTAACCTAGTGATCCTATAGCAGCATAACTAGTATCTTAACCTGGTGATCCTATAGCAGCATAACTAGTATCTTAACCTAGTGATCCTATAGCAGCATAACTAGTATCTTAACCTAGTGATCCTATAGCAGCATAACTAGTATCTTAACCTAGTGATCCTATAGCAGCATAACTAGTATCTTAACCTAGTGATCCTATAGCAGCATAACTAGTATCTTAACCTAGTGATCCTATAGCAGCATAACTAGTATCTTAACCTAGTGATCCTATAGCAGCATAACTAGTATCTTAACCTAGTGATCCTATAGCAGCATAACTAGTATCTTAACCTGGTGATCCTATAGCAGCATAACTAGTATCTTAACCTAGTGATCCTATAGCAGCATAACTAGTATCTTAACCTAGTGATCCTATAGCAGCATAACTAGTATCTTAACCTAGTGATCCTATAGCAGCATAACTAGTATCTTAACCTGGTGATCCTATAGCAGCATAACTAGTATCTTAACCTAGTGATCCTATAGCAGCATAACTAGTATCTTAACCTGGTGATCCTATAGCAGCATAACTAGTATCTTAACCTGGTGATCCTATAGCAGCATAACTAGTATCTTAACCTAGTGATCCTATAGCAGCATAACTAGTATCTTAACCTAGTGATCCTATAGCAGCATAACTAGTATCTTAACCTAGTGATCCTATAGCAGCATAACTAGTATCTTAACCTGGTGATCCTATAGCAGCATAACTAGTATCTTAACCTAGTGATCCTATAGCAGCATAACTAGTATCTTAACCTAGTGATCCTATAGCAGCATAAATAGTATCTTAACCTAGTGATCCTATAGCAGCATAACTAGTATCTTAACCTAGTGATCCTATAGCAGCATAACTAGTATCTTAACCTAGTGATCCTATAGCAGCATAACTAGTATCTTAACCTAGTGATCCTATAGCAGCATAACTAGTATCTTAACCTAGTGATCCTATAGCAGCATAACTAGTATCTTAACCTAGTGATCCTATAGCAGCATAACTAGTATCTTAACCTGGTGATCCTATAGCAGCATAACTAGTATCTTAACCTGGTGATCCTATAGCAGCATAACTAGTATCTTAACCTGGTGATCCTATAGCAGCATAACTAGTATCTTAACCTAGTGATCCTATAGCAGCATAACTAGTATCTTAACCTAGTGATTAGACCACCCCCTAAGTGTGATCATTAGTCTGTCTATGATAGTAACTGAACTACAAGGTTAGTAACAATAAGCTTTATCAAAGAGGTAGGTTTTAAGTCTGGTCTTAAAAGTAGAGATGGAGTCAGCCTCCCGTACCAGGACAGGGAGCTGGTTCCATAGCAGGGGGGCCTGGTAGCTAAATGCTTGGCCCCCCAATCTACTCCCAAAGACTCTGGGAACCACAAGTAGACCAGCGTTCTGAGAGCGGAGCGGTCTAGTGGGCTGATAAGGTATCACTAGCTCCTCCAGGTAGGACGGAGCTAGGCCTCTGACCTTGTAGGTCAAGAGGAGGGTTTTAAAAATGATTCTGAATTTAACGGGCAGTCTACTACTATGGGTTTACTACTGGAGGTCTGCTCCTGGAGGTCTACTACTGAGGGTCTACTACTGGAGGTCTACTCGTGGAGGTCTACTACTGAGGGTCTACTACTGAGGGTCTACTACTAGAGGTCTACTCCTGGAGGTCTACTACTGAGGGTCTACTACTAGAGGTCTACTCCTGGAGGTCTACTACTGAGGGTCTACTACTAGAGGTCTACTCCTGGAGGTCTACTCCTGAGGGTCTACTACTAGAGGTCTACTACTGAGGGTCTACTACTGGAGGTCTACTCCTGGAGGTCTACTACTAGAGGTCTACTACTGAGGGTCTACTACTGGAGGTCTGCTCCTGGAGGTCTGCTCCTGGAGGTCTGCTCCTGGAGGTCTACTACTGAGGGTCTACTACTAGAGGTCTACTCCTGGAGGTCTACTACTGAGGGTCTACTACTAGAGGTCTACTACTGAGGGTCTGCTACTGGAGGTCTACTACTAGAGGTCTACTACTGATGGTCTACTACTAGAGGTCTACTCCTGGAGGTCTACTACTGAGGGTCTACTACTAGAGGTCTACTACTGGAGGTCTGCTCCTGGAGGTCTGCTCCTGGAGGTCTACTACTGAGGGTCTACTACTAGAGGTCTACTCCTGGAGGTCTACTACTGAGGGTCTACTACTGGAGGTCTGCTCCTGGAGGTCTGCTCCTGGAGGTCTACTCCTGGAGGTCTACTACTGAGGGTCTACTACTAGAGGTCTACTCCTGGAGGTCTACTACTGAGGGTCTACTACTAGAGGTCTACTCCTGGAGGTCTACTCTTGGAGGTCTACTACTAGAGGTCTACTGCTGGAGGTCTACTGCTGGAGGTCTACTCCTGCAGGAGCTTGGTCCACAATGCTGATAGGAAGTCTTGTTCTTGTTCATGTTGGAAGCATATGGAAATAAAAGAAGGCTGTAAACTAACTTATTTGAATTTATGAGATACATAAACTGAAATGATGATAAGCTCAACAATGAGCCAGGCAGCATGTAGTAATGGTTTAGTAACATGTAGTAATGGTGCAGTATCAGTGTAGTAACAGTCCAGTAACATGTAGTAAAGGTTTAGTAACATGTAGTAATGGTGCAGTACCATTCTAGTAACATGTAGTACCAGTGCAGTAACACCAGTAACAGTAATAAAGCCATCAGGAGTCCTCAGGTGGATGAGGACAGGTTGGTGTCTGTACTAATGAATGAGTGGTCAACAGTCCTTCACCAGGTTCTGGTCTGGATGGACCCTCATCCTCCTCTCAGGGGGAGGTTCTGAGGGTCCATGTCCCTCAGGGGGAGGTTCTGAGGGTCCATGTCCTCGTTCTGAGGGTCCATGTCCCCCAGGGGGAGGTTCTGAGGGTCCATGTCCTTGTTCTGAGGGTCCATGTCCCCCAGGGGGAGGTTCTGAGGGTCCATGTCCTTGTTCTGAGGGTCCATGTCCCTCAGGGGGAGGTTCTGAGGGTCCATGTCCCTCAGGGGGAGGTTCTGAGGGTCCATGTCCTTGTTCTGAGGGTCCATGTCCCCCAGGGGGAGGTTCTGAGGGTCCATGTCCCTCAGGGGGAGGTTCTGAGGGTCCATGTCCCTCAGGGGGAGGTTCTGAGGGTCCATGTCCCTCAGGGGGAGGTTCTGAGGGTCCATGTCCCCCATGGGAGGTTCTGAGGGTCCATGTCCCTCAGGGGGGAGGGTCCATGTCCCCCAGGGGGGTTCTGAGGGTCCATGTCCTCGTTCTGAGGGTCCATGTCCCCAGGGGAGGTTCTGAGGGTCCATGTCCCTCAGGGGGAGGTTCTGAGGGTCCATGTCCTCGTTCTGAGGGTCCATGTCCCCCAGGGGGAGGTTCTGAGGGTCCAGGTCCCCCAGGGGGAGGTTCTGAGGGTCCATGTCCCCCAGGGGGAGGTTCTGAGGGTCCATGTCCCCCAGGGGGAGGTTCTGAGGGTCCATGTCCTCGTTCTGAGGGTCCATGTCCCCCAGGGGGAGGTTCTGAGGGTCCATGTCCTCGTTCTGAGGGTCCATGTCCCCCAGGGGGAGGTTCTGAGGGTCCATGTCCCCTCTCAGCCGTCCCCCTCTGGGGGGGACATGAATGAAGACGTGACTGAAGCTTTGATCTAAACCGGTCTAACTTCTGGACTGGGTCCAGGGTCGTTTGAGGTCCGCCGACCCTCACATCAAAGGCGCCGGCGGACCGTGACGTCACCGGTGTCCGTGATGACACCCACGGGGAGAGCCTCCACAGCTGACCGCCACTTCCGTGTTGTCCCGAGCACGAGCGCTCGGGGTGACGTCACTTCCGCCTTCTTCAGTGAAGCAAGATGGCGGCGGCGGCGGCGGACAGGGTGGACGGCTGCGGGGGCTCCGGGGGGGGCGACGGGCCGGGGGGCCGGGGTGCCCCGGGGGGCCCGGGGGGGCCCTGCCCGACCAGAACAACCCGCTCCTGGGGCTGCCCATCGTGGCCGTGGAGACCATCCTCAGCTTCCTGTCCTACGACGAGATCAGCCTGCTGCGGTCGGTAAGAGGGGGAGGGGGGAGGAGAGGGGGAGGGGGGAGTACCTGAGGGAGGAGGGGGAGGAGGTACCTGAGGGGGAGAGGGAGGGGGAGGAGGTACCTGAGGGGGGAGGGGGAGAGGAAGGGGGAGGGGGTAGGGAGGAGGGGGCCCGAGGGAGGAGGGGGGGGAGGTACCTGAGGGGGAGAGGAGGGGGAGAGGAAGGGGGGAGAGGGGGAGGAGGGGGAGGGGGAGGGAGAGGGGGGAGGAGAGGGGGGGGAGTACCTGAGGAGGGAGGAGGGGGAGTACCTGAGGGGGGAGGAGGGGGGAGGGGGAGGTACCTGAGGGGGGAGGAGGGGAGGAGGGGGAGTACCTGAGGGGGAGAGGGAGGGGGGAGGGAGGAGAGGGGGAGGGGGGAGTACCTGAGGGGGGGGAGGGGGAGGAGGGGGGAGGAGGGGGAGGAGGGGGAGTACCTGAGGGGGAGGAGGGGGAGGAGGGGGAGTACCTTAGGGGGAGGGAGGGGGGGAGGTACCTGGGGGGGGGGGTACCTGAGGGGAGGAGGGGGAGGTATCTGAGGGGGGAGGAGGGGAGGTACCTGAGGGGGGAGGAGGGGGAGGAGGGGGGAGGTACCTGAGGGGGGAGGTACCTGAGGGGGGAGGTATCTGAGGGGGAGGAGGGGGAGGTACCTGAGGGGGGAGGAGGGGGAGGAGGGGGAGGTACCTGAGGGGGGAGGTACCTGAGGGGGAGGAGGGGGAGTAGGGGGGAGGTACCTGAGGGGGGAGGTACCTGAGGGGGAGGAGGGGGAGGGGGAGGTACCTGAGGGGGGAGGAGGGGGGGGACCTGGGGGAGGTACCTGAGGGGGGAGGACCGGAGGGGGAGGTACCTGAGGGGGAGGGAGGGGGACCTGAGGGGGGGAGGAGGGGGAGGTACCTGAGGGGGGGAGAGGGGGGGAGGAGGGGGAGGTACCTGAGGGGGGAGGGGAGGGACCTAGGGGGGTACCTGAGGGGGGGAGGGGGAGTAGGGGGAGGTACCTGAGGGGGAGGTACCGGAGGAGGGGGAGGTACCTGAGGGAGGGGGAGGTACCTGAGGGGGGAGGAGGGGGAGGGGGAGGTACCTGAGGGGGGAGGGGAGGACCTGAGGGGGAGGTACCTGAGGGGGGAGGAGGGGGAGGGACCTGAGGGGGGTGATACCTGAGGGGGAGGAGGGGGGTAGGGGGAGGTACCTGAGGGGGGGGGACCTGAGGGGGAGGTACCTGAGGGGAGAGGGGGTACCTGAGGGGGGAGAGGGGAGGTACCTGATGGGGGGGGGGGTGTATACCTGAGGGGAGAGGGGAGGTACCTGAGGGGAGGGGTGTATACCTGAAGGGGGAGAGGGGGTATCTGAGGGGGAGAGGGGATGGGGTACCTGAGGGGGAGGGGGGAGGGAGGGGGGAGGTACCTGAGGGGGGGGGGGGTACCTGAGGGGAGGGGGGGTGTATACCTGAGGGGGGAGGTACCTGAGGGGGGGTGTATACCTGAGGGGGGGTCTCCATCTTTAACCAGTCTTCAACCAGTCTTTAACCCACCGGCCCTGCCAGCCTCTGAGGACATTGACTACCATCTGAAGTCGTGTGGTTCTTTCAGGCCTGGTTAACGACTAGTCAGTGTGTGGTGGAAGACGGGTTAGTCCTGAAGAGGAGTTAGTCCTGAAGAGGGGTTAGTCCTGAAGAGGGGTTAGTCCTGAAGAGGAGTTAGTCCTGAAGAGGAGTTAGTCCTGAAGAGGAGTTAGTCCTGAAGAGGAGTTAGTCCTGAAGAGGAGTTAGTCCTGAAGAGGAGTTAGTCCTGAAGAGGGGTTAGTCCTGAAGAGGAGTTAGTCCTGAAGACGGGTTAGTCCTGAAGAGGAGTTAGTCCTGAAGACGGGTTAGTCCTGAAGGGGAGTTAGTCCTGAAGACGGGTTAGTCCTGAAGACGGGTTAGTCCTGAAGAGGAGTTAGTCCTGAAGAGGAGTTAGTCCTGAAGAGGAGTTAGTCCTGAAGACGGGTTAGTCCTGAAGAGGAGTTAGTCCTGAAGACGAGTTAGTCCTGAAGAGGAGTTAGTCCTGAAGACGGGTTAGTCCTGAAGAGGAGTTAGTCCTGAAGAGGAGTTAGTCCTGAAGACGGGTTAGTCCTGAAGACGGGTTAGTCCTGAAGACGAGTTAGTCCTGAAGAGGAGTTAGTCCTGAAGACGGGTTAGTCCTGAAGACGGGTTAGTCCTGAAGAGGAGTTGTCCTGAAGGGTTAGTCCTGAAGACGGGTTAGTCCTGAAGACGGGTTAGTCCTGAAGAGGAGTTAGTCCTGAAGAGGAGTTAGTCCTGAAGAGGAGTTAGTCCTGAAGACGGGTTAGTCCTGAAGAGGAGTTAGTCCTGAAGACGAGTTAGTCCTGAAGAGGAGTTAGTCCTGAAGACGGGTTAGTCCTGAAGAGGAGTTAGTCCTTAAGACGAGTTAGTCCTGAAGACGAGTTAGTCCTGAAGAGGAGTTAGTCCTAAAAACGAGTTAGTCCTGAAGACGGGTTAGTCCTGAAGAGGAGTTGGTCCTGAAGAGGAGTTAGTCCTGAAGAGGAGTTAGTCCTAAAAACGGGTTAGTCCTGAAGACGGGTTAGTCCTGAAGACGAGTTAGTCCTGAAGAGGAGTTAGTCCTGAAGACGGGTTAGCCCTGAAGACGGGTTAGTCCTGAAGACGAGTTAGTCCTGAAGACGAGTTAGTCCTGAAGACGGGTTAGTCCTGAAGACGAGTTAGTCCTGAAGACGAGTTAGTCCTGAAGAAGGGGTTAATCCTAAAGACGAGTTAGTCCTGAAGAGGAGTTAGTCCTTAAGACGAGTTAGTCCTGAAGGCGAGTTAGTCCTGAAGAGGAGTTAGTCCTAAAAACGGGTTAGTCCTGAAGACGGGTTAGTCCTGAAGACGGGTTAGTCCTGAAGACGAGTTAGTCCTGAAGAGGAGTTAGTCCTGGAGAGGTTTAGTCCTGAAGAGGAGTTAGTCCTGAAGAAGGGGTTAATCCTAAAGACGAGTTAGTCCTGAAGAGGAGTTAGTCCTGAAGACGGGTTAGTCCTGAAGACGGGTTAGTCCTGAAGAGGAGTTAGTCCTAAAAACGAGTTAGTCCTGAAGACGAGTTAGTCCTGAAGACGAGTTAGTCCTAAAAACGAGTTAGTCCTGAAGACGGGTTAGTCCTGAAGACGGGTTAGTCCTGAGAGGTTCCTCCTGTCGCTGTTCCTTCAGGGACAATGTTGAAACATCTACCCTCTAGTTTAGTGTTCTAGTTGAGTGTTCTAGTTGAGTGTTCTAGTTTAGTGTTCTAGTTTAGTGTTCTAGTCCCTGTAAACCTGTGGTTAGTCACACTAGCTCTAACTAACCCCTGAGAGGAAGCTGTCGGTATCTTCTGCAGCTCAAGTGTGACGTTGTGAGTCAGAGTCAGATGTTTGTGCTTCAGTGGAACTGTGGTCACCTTGTGTGTGTGTGTGTGTGTGTGTGTGTGTGTGTGTGTGTGTGTGTGTGTGTGTGTGTGTGTGTGTGTGTGTGTGTGTGTGTGTGTGTGTGTGTGTGTGTGTGTGTGTGTGTGTGTGTGTGTGTGCTCTCCAGGTGTGTAAGCGCATGGACATGATCTGCCAGCGCGTCCTGAATCAGGGCTTCCTCAAAGTGGAGCGATACCACAGTTTGTGTCAGAGACAAGTCAAGGCCCAGCTGCCCAGGTGAGCTCCCCTTCATGAGGCCAGGGGGCCACGCGTGTGTGTATGGAGCCCCCCCCACACACACACACACACACACACACACACTTGTCAGCTGCGGCACGTTTGTGGAGGTGTTTCTAGAGAACATAAGTGATTTAATAGGTGAAAGCTGTGATGTGTGACGAGCGCCACCTTCAGCCACCGGGTGGGGGGGGGCCGCGGCCCCCTTAACCCCCCCGCCCTGACCAGGTGAAGCCTTAACTGATTACCACCTCCAGGGGGACTGTTTGAATGTGTCCTGAAGGGCTCAGGTAACACCACCAGGTCATCTCACCCACCACCTCCACGTGTTGGTGAGCTCAGTGGGGGGGGGGGGCCCACGTTCACCTGTGGGGGGTGAGTCAGAGGGGGCGCTGAGGAGGCGGAGCCGCTCTGCTGTGCCCCCCCGTGTTCACCTGTGTGTGGACCGTCCTCAGGCGGGAGTCGGAGAGGCGGAACCACTCGCTGGCCCGCCACGCGGACATCCTGGCTGCGGTGGAGACGCGCCTGTCGCTGCTCAACATGACCTTCATGAAATACGTGGACTCCAACCTCTGCTGCTTCATCCCCGGGAAGGTCGGCCCCGCCCCCTGCCCCCCCCCCGCGCCCCCCCGCCCCCCCTAACCGCTGTTCTGGGCCCCTCAGGTGATAGACGAGATCTACCGCGTGCTTCGCTACGTGAACTCCACGCGGGCGCCTCAGCGGGCCCACGAGGTTCTGCAGGAGCTGAGGGACATCTCCTCCATGGCCATGGAGTACTTCGACGAGAAGATTGTTCCCATCCTGAAGAAGAAGCTCCCGGGGGGGGACTTGTCTGGCCGCCTCATCGGCTCCGCACCAGGTACCCGTTTGACGTGTTTGACCTGCTCCGTTACTCGTGTGACCTTCAGAACGGGGCGTGGCGAAGGTTCTGCTGCTGCTCTCTGGTGGGTGTTGGGGGGGGGTGCAGCTTCCTGAGGTCGTACCTGTGTGGGGGGTCACCTTCCCGGTGCTCCTCTACTCTGATCAAAGTGGCTTTGATGCCCTTTGATCCTCTAAACCAGCGGTCCCCAACCCCCGGGGCAGGGACCGGTACCGGTCCGTAGATCAATCGGTACCGGTCCACCAAGGAATAATTTATTATTTCTGTTGTGTTTATTATCTGAGTCTGAACGGTCTTTTATTTTGAAAAACGACCTGATATCGGTCACATCTCGGTCACTTGAGCACCAAAAGCACCAAAATGAGTAAAAAACAGACGTGAAGTTTATTTTGAAGGGGAAAAGGCCCAGATTTAGATTTAGACTGGACATGTAAACAACCTACGTGTACCCCCCCCCGATGGTAAACGGGTTGGGGGCCGCTGGTTTAAACTCCAGATGTTGCTGCGGTGAGAGCCCAGTGTCGCCCCGCTGCTCCTGAACGGCGTTCTGGGGGCGGGGCCTGAGGTGCCCCTCCCCCCCAGGCCCCGGTGGAGCCCCCTGAGGTGCTGCTGTTGCTTCTGTGCTTTGATCTCCTTTGTGGCGTTCCCCCAGTGGCGGGCCCGTCCACCTCCCTCACCACCATGTCCCTGCTGGCCAAGAACACGCCGTCCCGCTCCGAGATGACCAAGGTGCAGCAGCAGGTGAAGGTGAACGGCGCCTCCATGACGGTGCTGCGGCGGGAGGTGCAGGAGCTGCGGGTGAAGCAGCTGGAGCAGCAGAAGCAGCTGCAGGACCAGGAGCAGAAGCTGCTGGAGCAGACGCAGGTCATCGCCGAGCAGAACGCCCGCCTGGCCGAGCTGGAGCACAAGCTCCGCGAGCTGATGGACAGCGCCGCCGCCGCCGGGACCCCCGCCATCGCCGGCTCCTCCGTGGGCGTCTTCGCCGACGGCGGCGGCGGCGGCAGTGGCGGGGGTGGCGGCGCCCCCCTGGGCCGGCGGGCGGAGGGCGAGGGCGCGGCGGCGGCGCTCAAGCGCAGGAAAAGCTTAGACCTTCCAAGACAATCCAAGCGGCTGCGCAGCAAGAAGTGAGCGCGCTCGCCCGCCCGCCCGCTCGCTCGCTCGCTCGCCGCGCTGGGGCGGCGGGTTTGACCGGTCGCTCTCCCCGTCGTCCGTTCCCCGAGGTCAGACCCTCCGCTCGCCCTCCGCCGTGTCCTCGTTCTTTTCTGGCCTCCTCAGACGAAGGCGCCTCCTTCGGGCGTGGCAGTGACAGACGTGTGATTCGGGAACGCGCAGGCCTCATCCAGATGTTGGAAACGGCGGGACGGGGACACCGGCCCGGCTCTCGCCCACATCTGTGTCAGGCAGGGTTCGCGTTGCCACGACAACGGTGCGGCTGAAGAGACCCGCGGGAGCAGCCGAAGGCTTTTAACCGGAGGACGGTGGACGCGCGGCTGAGTAGATGAGGCGCCGCCGTGGTCGTTGACGTCGCTGCTCGGGTCTGCGCCCGCCGTTGTCCGGGCGACGCGGCAGGCTCAGAGGAGCGCGCTGTCGTTGTGTCGTTGTTCTCCACCACATCATGGACCTTGTTTATTTAAAGCCAATTAAAGACGTTCATGTTTCATCCACCTGCAGATTTATTGAGCCTAAAGACAAACCTGGGCCCCTGACTGATGACGGCTGAAGGTGGGGGTCTTTGATCTGAGGACGTCCCCTTTGATCTGAGGACGTCCCGTTAGAGGATGTCCCCTTTGATCTGAGGATGTCCCCTTTGGTCTGAGGACGTCCCGTTAGAGGATGTCCCCTTTGATCTGAGGATGTCTCCTTTGATCTGAGGTTGTCTCCTTTGATCTGAGGTTGTCTCCTTTGATCTGAGGTTGTTTCCTTTGATCTGAGGTTGTCTCCTTTGATCTGAGGTTGTCTCCTTTGATCAGAGGTTGTCTTCTTTGATCTGAGGATGTCCCTTTTGATGTGAGAATGTCCCCTTTGATCCGAGGCCTTCAGAGATGTCCCCCTTAGTCCCACTTCATTAAATACCTCTCACTATTCCGTCATCGTGTTTCTCCACCGTCTCATCGTGCGGTCATCTCATCGTGCGGCCCCCCCCCCCGTCTGCTGAGCCGCGTCCCCCCGGGCGTCCTCTGAAGGGTTTGAACGTGCCGTGTCTTGCGAGTGTCCGTCGTGCTTCAGCGTCTCGCTGCTCCTTTGGCTCAACGACGCGAGTTCGCCCATCCGCCGTGGCTCCACACACCAGCTCCTTCCTCCCCCAGCAGCGCCCGTCGGGGGTCGGGGGTCAGGGGTCGGGGGTCTGATGATGAGCGCCGGCGCCCCCACAGGTGAGTATCACGACCCCCCACCTGATTGGCTGGCACTCATCGGTGGACTGGACACGCCCACGTCGGTGATCCTGAAGGCCTCGGGCAGACTTCACAGCCCGGCAACACAAGGACGCTGAATTCTGATTGGACGAAAGCTCAGCTGACGACGACAACAACAACAACAACAAGGACGACAACAACAAGGACGACAACAACGACAACAACAACTACAACAACAGTGGAGGGAGCAACACCAAGAAGAGGACCTGAGGAATAGTCTGACACAGGAAGCAGCTGTAGCGGTGACGATGGTGACGATGACCCACAGGGTCCCTGGTTCCGTCCTCCTGGAGGGTCCACCTCAGGGGTCTCCAGGTCCCCCTGGTCTAGAGGGTCCAGACCAGGGGTCTCCAGGTCCTCCCTGGTCTAGAGGGTCCAGACCAGGGGTCTCCAGGTCCCCCCCCAGGGGTCTCCAGGTCCCCCCCAGAGGTCTCCAGGTCCCCCCCAGAGGTCTCCAGGTCCCCCCCAGGGGTCTCCAGGTCCCCCCCAGAGGTCCGTGAGGCTGCAGGTTCTGGTCCAACCCAGCAGCAGCAGCACCAGACTGGACTCACTTCATCAACTCATCTGAGTCTTCAACAGCTGACTGGTCAAACTGGGTGAGCTGGACTGGTGGGACCAGAACCTGCAGCCTCACAGCCCCTTGGGGACGGGGTTGGAGACCCCTGAGGTGGACCCTCTAGACCAGGGGGGACCTGGAGACCCCGTGCTTGTGGACCCTCTAGACCAGGGGGGACCTGGAGACCCCCGCGGGTAGGGTGAACGGACCCGGGTTCTGAGACCTTAGCCGTGTCCTTCATCATCCTCATCATCACATCCTTTACGTCCGCCTGCAGCCTGACTCCACCCCACGGGCAGCTTTTTTCTTTGCTTGTGGGCCCGGCTCTGACCTTGGCCCGGTTCTGGTTCTGACCCTGGTTCTGGCCCTGGTTCTGACCCGGTTCTGGCCCGGTTCTGGCCCTGGTTCTGACCCTGGTTCTGACCCGGTTCTGGCCCGGTTCTGACCCTGGTTCTGACCTGGTTCTGACCCGGTTCTGACCCGGTTCTGGCCCTGGTTCTGACCCGGTTCTGGCCCGGTTCTGGCCCGGCCCGTGTCCCGAGCCTGTCCTCTGCGTGTGCCAGCTGTCTCCAGATGTTGGCCCGCCCTCCACCGGGCAGATGTTCCACCCAGGTGCGGTGACGTCACCTCCGGGGCGGGGCCCCGGCAGCTACGGAAGCCGACGGGGTCCTCGGAGGTGTGAGAGGCGCGCGAGCCGCTCCGGGTCGACATGGGCAACCGGGTGGCGCGAGACGACTACGAGTGGGTGTACACGGAGCAGCCGCACGCGGACCGCAGGAGGGCCATCCTGGGTGAGCGCGAGCCGTCGTGACGTCAGCGGCCCGGCCGAGTAACGAGTAACGAGTAACGGCGTTACCGCCTGAGGGGGGGGTAACGGCCTCAGAGCCTTACCGTCGGTACCGGCCGAACCTCCGGGAGCTGGAGTAACGAGGGAGTAACGAGGGAGTAACGGCGTTACCGCCGAGGCCGGAGTAACGCGGTAACTGCGTCAGTAACGCGGTAACTGCGTCAGTAACGCGGTCCGAAGCTGCTAGCGGAAGAGCTAACGGCTAACGGTCCCGGCCGCTCCTCGAAGCCCCGAAAGGCCGAAAAAAGGGCGATAAAAGGCGGATTAAAGTCTGGGTGGGGGGGGCAGCTGCTCCCTGAAGTGACTTATGTCGACTTTGAGTCAAAGTCCGGAGCTAAAGTCTGAAAACACGAGTGTTTAAAGTAGACAAGAACGGGGGCAGGAGGGGGAGTTAAATATGTGTGTGTTTAAATGTGTGTTTAAATGTGTGTGTGTGTGTTCAAATGTGTGTGAGTGTGTTTAAATGTGTGTTTAAATGTGTGTGTGTTCAAATGTGTGTGTGTTTAAATGTGTGTGTGTTTAAATGTGTGTGTGTGTTTAAATGTGTGTGTGTTCAAATGTGTGTGAGTGTGTTTAAATGTGAGTCACTGTGTATAATGTGTGTGTCTGCATATAAATGTGTGTGTTTATAAATTTGTCTGTGTGTGTATACAAGTGTGTGCCTGTGTGTAGTGTCCTGACTCCTCCTGTGTGCATACAAGTGTGTGTATCCTGACCTGTGTGTGTGTGTGTGTGTGTGTGTGTGTGTGTGTGTGTGTGTGTGTGTGTGCGTGGTAGCCAAGTACCCCCAGATCAAGTCCCTGATGGGCCCGGACCCTCGGCTGAAGTGGATCGTGTGTGTGATGGTGGCGGTGCAGCTGTGTGCGTTCTACCTGGTGCGTGAGCTGAGCTGGAAGTGGGTCCTGTTCTGGACCTACACCTTCGGCAGCTGCATCAACCACTCCATGACGCTCGCCATCCACGAGGTCTCGCACAACGCCGCCTTCGGCAACAGCAAGGCCCTGTGGAACCGCTACTTCGCCATGTTCGCCAACCTGCCCATCGGCCTGCCCTACTCCGCCTCCTTCAAGCGCTACCACCTGGACCACCACCGCTACCTGGGCGGGGACGGCGTGGACGTGGACATCCCCACCGACCTGGAGGGCTGGTTCTTCTGCACGCGCCTCCGCAAGCTGGTCTGGATCGCGCTGCAGCCGCTCTTCTACGCCATCCGGCCGCTGTGCATCAACCCCAAGCCCGTGTCCCGGCTGGAGCTGACCAACGTGGGCCTCCAGCTGGCCTTCGACCTGCTGCTGTACTGGGCCTGGGGGCCCAAGCCGCTGGTCTACATGCTGGCGGGCTCCCTGCTGGGCATGGGCCTGCACCCCATCTCGGGCCACTTCATCGCCGAGCACTACATGTTCCTGAAGGGCCACGAGACGTACTCGTACTACGGCTCCCTCAACCTGCTCACCTTCAACGTGGGCTACCACAACGAGCACCACGACTTCCCCAGCATCCCGGGCTGCCGCCTCCCCCAGGTGGGCCCCGCCTCCCCGCCCGGCCCCGCCCCCTCGGCGCCGCCGCCCCCTGACCCCCGCGTCTCCGCTGTGTTGCAGGTGAAGGCGATCGCCTCGGAGTACTACGACGACCTGCCGCAGTACTCGTCCTGGGTGCAGGTGCTGTACAGCTTCATCATGGACGACAGCCTGAGCCCGTACTCCCGCGTCAAGAGGACGCTCAGGGGGGACGTCAAGCAAGAGTGACCGCCAGGCCGCCGCCTCCACGCCGCCTCACCTCAAAGGTCACGTCTGTCCTCACCTTCACGACGTCCGGGGATTTCAGACGCGCCGCCCACAGTTCGCTTTACGTTTGGTGCTTCTCCTCCAGTCCCTTTACGCCGTAGATGTACTAGATTTAGCGTGTTTAATGGTTCAGCTCGTCCAACGTCCTTGGGGGCGACGCCCCGCCGGCGTGCGTCCTCTTTGTTAGTTCACATTGATTCAACCTTTTAATGAGATTAAACGACTTCCCGCCACCTCGATGCCTTTATCGCCCGCGCTTTTACGACGGAAGTAAACTGGGACCAAACAACGTTGCGCGATGACCGACCCTCCGCCGCCGGAGGGCGGGGCTGCTGGTCCCGCCCCCTCGCGGGCTCCAGCCGGTCCTGCTGATGCGGCCCTTCGCCACCGTTGCCTTCTGGAGCGTCGGGGTCTGGAGAGTGTTACACATGTTCTCGAAATCGAACTGAACGCCGGTGATTCGCGGTTTGGGCAGTTTCACCGATATTTGTGTCCCAAAGCTCAAATGTTTTAACTCGAATACCCGAAAGTTAACTAATAAAAATCGATGTCCGATCCTGGAAACTGTTTTTATTTCACGCGACGTGACGGGTACGTTTACGAGGGCGTGATTCTGGAGATCCCACAGCGCTGCCAGCTGATTGGGCGGCGGCCCACCTGGCCTGGGGCCAGTCCTTATCTGTTGATGGAGTCTCTGAGCTGCTCGTACATCTTCTGGTCCTACGAGGACAGCGGCCCGGTTAGATCTGTGGATCCGGGCTTGAGCTCCAGCCAATCTCACCTTCTTAGACACCGACGGACAAACTTTCTTGAAGGCTTCGTCAAAGTTCTGTCGGCTCACGCGAACGGTGGAGGCGCCGTCGGTGAAGAACCGTTGACCTGTGGACGCCAAAGGAGCGGTTAATGGACAGGAGGTTCTGGGTCCTGGTGAAGTCCAGCAGGACCTGACGGGCTTTCCCCGCCTTCAGAACCTCCCCCTGTGACTCCTCAGACCAGCCCCCCCCCCAGGGAGGAACCTGAAGCTCCTCTACATTCCTGCGCAGACTCCTCCCATCGCTCAGCCGTCGTGTCTGGGCGCTCCAGGACCAGGGACAACGTGCCAGCACTTGTCCAAGGGCTTCAGGTTGCTCCTCCCCCACAGGTTCAGACCCACCGTGTCCTCCTGTTCAAAGGGTCCACTGCACCCTCAACCATCTACCTCCAGTATCTGGGTCGGGGGCCAGCCTCCAAAGACCCTCCATCCAACACAAGTCCTTCATCCAACACGAGTCCTTCATCCAACACGAGTCCTTCATCCAACACAAGTGACCCTCCATCCAAAACAAGTGACCCTCCATCCAACACAAGTCCTTCATCCAACACAAGTGACCCTTCATCCAACACAAGTGACCCTCCATCCAAAACAAGTCCTTCATCCAACACAAGTCCTTCATCCAACACAAGTCCTTCATCCAACACAAGTGACCCTCCATCCAAAACAAGTCCTTCATCCAACACAAGTCCTTCATCCAACACGAGTCCTCCATCCAACACAAGCGACCCTTCATCCAACACAAGTGGTCCTTCATCCAACACAAGTGACCCATCATCCAACACAAGTGACCCTTCATCCAACACAAGTGACCCTCCATCCAACACAAGCCCTTCATCCAACACAAGTGACCCTTCATCCAACACAAGTGACCCTCCATCCAACACAAGCCCTTCATCCAACACAAGTGACCCTCCATCCAACACAAGCCCTTCATCCAACACAAGTGACCCTTCATCCAACACAAGTGACCCTCCATCCAACACAAGTGACCCTCCATCCAACACAAGTGACCCTCCATCCAACACAAGTGACCCTTCATCCAACACAAGCCCTTCATCCAACAAGTCCTTCATCCAACACAAATCCTTCATCCAACACAAATCCTTCATCCAACACAAGTGACCCTTCATCCAACACAAGTGACCCTTCATCCAACACAAGTGACCCTTCATCCAACACAAGTGACCCTCCATCCAACACAAGTGACCCTTCATCCAACACGAGTCCTTCATCCAACACAAGTCCTCCATCCAACACAAGTGACCCTTCATCCAACACGAGTCCTTCATCCAACACAAGTCCTTCATCCAACACAAGTCCTTCATCCAACACGAGCAATCCTTCATCCAACACAAGTGACCCTCCATCCAACACAAGTCCTTCATCCAACACAAGTCCTTCATCCAACACAAGTGACCCTCCATCCAAAACAAGTCCTTCATCCAACACAAGTCCTTCATCCAACACGAGTCCTCCATCCAACACAAGCGACCCTTCATCCAACACAAGTCCTTCATCCAACACAAGTGACCCTCCATCCAACACAAGCGGTCCTTCATCCAACACAAGTCCTTCATCCAACACGAGTCCTTCATCCAACACGAGTCCTTCATCCAACACGAGTCCTTCATCCAACACAACTGTTCCTTCATCCAACACAAGTCCTTCATCCAACACGAGTCCTCCATCCAACACAAGCGACCCTTCATCCAACACAAGTCCTTCATCCAACACAAGTGACCCTCCATCCAACACAAGTGACCCTTCATCCAACACAAGTCCTTCATCCAACACAAGCGGTCCTTCATCCAACACAAGCGGTCCTTCATCCAACACAAGCGACCCTTCATCCAACACAAGTGACCCTTCATCCAACACAACTGGTCCTTCATCCAACACGAGCAATCCTTCATCCAACACAAGTCCTTCATCCAACACAAATGACCCTTCATCCAACACAAGTGACCCTTCATCCAACACAAGTGGTCCTTCATCCAACACAAGTGGTCCTTCATCCAACACAAGTGACCCTTCATCCAACACAAGCCCTTCATCCAACACAAGTGACCCTTCATCCAACACAAGTCCTTCATCCAACACAAGTGACCCTTCATCCAACACGAGTCCTTCATCCAACACAAGTCCTTCATCCAACACAAGTGACCCTTCATCCAACACAAGTCCTTCATCCAACACAAGTCCTTCATCCAACACAAGTCCTTCATCCAACACAACTGTTCCTTCATCCAACACAAGCGACCCTTCATCCAACACAAGTGACCATCCTTCATCCAACACAAGTGACCCATCATCCAACACAAGTGACCCTTCATCCAACACAAGTGACCCTTCATCCAACACGAGCAATCCTTCATCCAACACAAGTCCTTCATCCAACACAAGCGACCCTTCATGTTCTGCCTGCACCGTAAGTGGAACGGTATACGCAGCGTTTTTAGCACCCCCTGGTGGGCTTGCGCGTTTTTGGTTTTGGGGAGAATTAAAGATGGCGGCACGCAGGTGATGACCAGGCTGCCGGGTGCCAAAACTGCATTCATATTTGTATTTGTTGGGCCTAGGACAAGATTTGTCCGTAAGTATTTATGTTAAGATGTATAGATTTGCTATTTTTATTTGCACGCTACTTTAGTTTGGTTTCTGCATTAGGATAATGCCATGTGACCTGTTAAGCTGACTGTATCATTTTGTATTCGTTATAGTTTTACAACGGTCTTAAAAAGGGCAGTGGCTCGAGGCCGCTCTCCAATAAATAAACAAAGGAAATCAAGCCTAATTATTTTGGAGCGTCGTTGTCTAGCTGTCTAGCTGACGAAGTGCTTCGGAGCGAGGACAGCATACTTCATCCAACACAAGTCCTTCATCCAACACAACTGTTCCTTCATCCAACACAAGCGACCCTTCATCCAACACAAGTGACCCTTCATCCAACACGTGGTCCTTCATCCAACACAAGTGACCCTTCATCCAACACGTGGTCCTTCATCCAACACAAGTGACCCATCATCCAACACAAGTGACCCTTCATCCAACACAAGTGACCCTTCATCCAACACAAGCGACCCTCCATCCAACACAAGTGACCCTCCATCCAACACAAGTGACCCTTCATCCAACACAAGTCCTTCATCCAACACAAGCGGTCCTTCATCCAACACAAGCGGTCCTTCATCCAACACAAGCGACCCTTCATCCAACACAAGTCCTTCATCCAACACAAGCGGTCCTTCATCCAACACAAGTGACCCTTCATCCAACACAAGTGACCCTTCATCCAACACAACTGGTCCTTCATCCAACACGAGCAATCCTTCATCCAACACAAGTCCTTCATCCAACACAAATGACCCTTCATCCAACACAAGTGACCCTTCATCCAACACAAGTGGTCCTTCATCCAACACAAGTGGTCCTTCATCCAACACAAGTGGTCCCCGTTAGGACCAAATCAATATTTTCTACATTCATGTGCCTCATTGGTTGAGCTGGATGAACTTTGATTAATCCTGCTTGTAGGGGTTCAGAGGTCAAAGGTTCACTACCTGAGGCTGACGACAGCTGAGTCTTCAGATGGACCCTCAGCGCGTTCACGGACGCCTCCCTCACCAACGCCGTCAGGTCGGCGCCGCTGGATCAGACACACACATTCGCACAATCGTTTCTCGGCTCGGCAGGTAAAGCGGCGAGATGCTCTGATGTTCCTGAACTCACGTGAAACAATCGCAGCGGTTGTCATAGGCGACCTCCTCCAGACAAACGTTGGTCTCCAGCTGAGGTCTGGTCCCGCCCTAGAACAAGAGCCACGCCCACCGTTAACGTCTGGACGGTCGTGGGCCGGCACAACGGGTGACGCTGTGATCCGCCCGACGTGACGACACCGTCTGGTTCTGGATGAAGAGCTGACCCAGACTGTTCTGGTGCATCGCCCTTAAGAGGCCCCGCCCATCGACTGAATTCACCGTCCTTGATGTGACGCCTCAGACGGGGGCGGTCCCAGTTAACCACCATGAACCCGATTGACGCACACCGTCTGACCCTCCAAACGTGGCGTCACGCCAGGACTCGTTACCTTGGTGATGGTGAGCAGGATGGAGTGGCGGTCGGCCGGGGAGGGCAGGCCCACGTACAGGAGTTTGTCCAGACGGCCCGGCCGAAGAATCGCCGGGTCGATGATATCTGGGGGGGTTTAAGGTCGATGGGAGTTAAACCATCACCTCCACCAGCTGGTGACACCTGGGGTCAGAAGGGACCCAGGTCTGCTGGGGCATGACCTTTGACCTCTGGTCCCGACAGTTCCTACCTGGCCTGTTGGTGGCGGCCATGATGAAGACCTGGCGGCGGGCCTCCAGGCCGTCCATCTCGGTGAGCAGCTGGTTGACGACCCTCACGCTGGCGCCTGACTGACGACACAAGCAAAGGCTTCACGTCACCGCCGCACCACATCCAGGGGTCAGGGGTCATGGCGTCAGGGGTCACGGAGGGCTCACTTCATGGCCCGACCGTCGGGGACACAGAGCATCGATCTCATCGAAGAAGATCACGCAGGGAGCCGAGTTCTGTCCCCTCTGGAAGACCTGCCTGACGGCCCGCTCGCTCTCGCCCACATACTGAGGAGAGAGAGAGACAGGAGGACAGGACGTGTCCCCTTAATGAGAAGGCCTGGGATCAAGAGCACAAGAGGGACACAGAAACACCGGACATGTTTGGAGACAGCAGAACACCACAGCTTTGTTTCTGGAGATCAAAGCTCTTCTGGATCCTCCAGACCACTTCAGTCTGGAGATCTAAGCTCTTCTAGGTACTCCAGACCACTTCAGTCTGGAGATCAAAGCTTTTCTATGTGCTCTAAACCCCTTCAGTTTGAGATCAAAGCTTTTCTATGTGCTCTAAACCCCTTCAGTTTGAGATCAAAGCTTTTCTATGTGCTCTAAACCCCTTCAGTTTGAGATCAAAGCTTTTCTATGTGCTCTAAACCACTTCAGTCTGGAGATCAAAGCTATGGTTCATGCTGGACGGGTTGTGGATGTCACAGTAACATGGACAGGTCTCCTGGGCCTTGAACACCTACCATGTTCAGCAGCTCAGGACCTTTCACAGAAATGAAGTTGAGTCCAGATTCGTTGGCGACTGCCTGTCAGGAGACACCAATTAGACGCAGATCAGGACCACGGACAAAACGAGGGAGGACAAGATATCAGAGGGACAGGAGCTTCGTCACGGATGGTTTTGATGTTTGTTTTGTTTTGTGTGTACCGCCGATCCCTTTACTAAAGCAGACCACGCGTCCCAGTAACACCAGTTTAAACACCACCTTCAGCCTTGCCCTGATGTAATGACGTTACCACGGGACAACGCGAGGTCAGTGGGAGGACGACCATGTGACCGTCCTCACTCAAATCCAGTTAAAGGCGACATTCCACCAGAACAAGTGACTCAGATCGGGCGTGTGCAGCCTCGTGAAGTCTCGCTCTGGTCTAGAATGAGCTTTTATATTTATGATCGTGTCTCTTGCCCCGCCCACTTTGATGAAGCCTCGTGGTTTAATTAAGGTTGAGCCACGACGGGGGCGTGACCCCCCCTCAGGCAGCGTGACCCCCCCCTCAGGCAGCGTGACCCCCCCTCAGGCAGCGTGACCCCCTCAGGCAGCGTGACCCCCCCCCTCAGGCAGCGTGACCCCCCCCTCAGGCAGCGGTGCAGGAGCGTGTGGAGAACCTTGGCCAGTAGAGTCTTCCCACATCCTGGAGGTCCAGTTAATAAAACCCCAGATGGAGCGCTGAGTCCCAGGGACTTGAACTGCTCTGGAAAACGCACCGGAGCCTGGAAGACACAAAGACCAGCGTGAACATCGACCGTCAAACGTCTCCGAACACAGAAGTCAAACCAACGGTGTTTGGGGTGCACTGGGAATCCAGCCTGAACCACCTCAGACTGGAGCCTCTCACGTTTACTGGGTTTACTGGGTTTAAAGGCTCAAAGACTCTGAAGTAAACAGGAAACAGCTGGAGGCTTCTCAAAACAGTAGATAGACATCAGTGAATTACACCAGCCCAGTTGGGTCAGGCTGGGGCAAACCTGTTTGTTTGGTCAAGACAACATACTGGAGGTCAGAGGAACACACTCAGACCAGCTAGAGCAGAGATCTCCAACCTCCACAAAGGGCCGTGAGGCTGCAGGTTCTGGTCCAACCCAGCAGCAGCAGCACCAGACTGGACTCACTTCATCAACTCATCTGAGTCTTCAACAGCTGACTGGTCAAACTGGGTGAGCTGGACTGGTGGAACCAGAACCTGCAGCCTCACGGCCCTTTGGAGGGGGACCTGGAGACCCCTGCCGCCAGTTACCAGTATGCCCACGGCCCACAGTTACCAGTATGCCCACGGCCCACAGTTACCAGTATGCCCACGGCCCAGAATTACCAGTATGGCCATGGTGAGCTCCTCCCTGATGTCCTGCAGAGCGCCCACGTCCTCCCAGGTCACATCGGGCACGGTGGCGAAGCCCTCCCTCTTGGCTGAAGGCTGCACGCTGGACAGGGAGGCCTGGAAGTCCGACATCAGGATGGCCAGGCTGCCCAGCGTTTCCTCTGAGAGGGTCTCCGTGCTCTTCAGAAGGTCCAGCAGGCGCCGCAGGTCCACGGGCTGCACAGAGCACGAGACTCATGAGGAGGGACGGGTCAACCAAGGTCAACGAAGGTCAACTGACATGTCCCAAACGCCCCCTTGGTCGAGGTAAAACACCAGAAAGACCTTTAGATTTGGGTTCTTGTAGATTCACGTGATGTTTTTCTGCCCCAGCTGAAGCTGGTTTGAAGCTGAAGCTGGGTTCAAAGGGATGAGAACTGATAAAACCAGCACCACAGTTGTCGTTCCTGTCCCAGCCTCCAACCTTCCTCTGACAATTAACCGATCCTTTAAAGGAGCTCTAGCGGTGGGAGATGTTCCTGACTCTGTTGGTCACCCAGGTGGAGACCCTGGAGGCTCTGAGGACATCTGGGGACAGGTCTTTCTCCACAGACCCATCAGGAGGGGCCTGTTGGTGGTGGTCTCACCTGGGGAGGCTCCTCTCCTGGAGCCTGAGCTCCGGGGCTCCTGGGTTTCTCCCCGTCGTGGTCATCGGGGTCTGCTGGTGGGTGTTGAGTGAAGGTCTGGCTGGAGTCTGGACGCCCTCCCTCTTTGATCAGGACTCTGTTTACTGCATTCATGGCAGCTTCACGACACAAAGCCATGAGGTCCGCCCCCACGTAGCCCGGCGTCAGGCGGGCCAGGCCGTGGTAGTCGAAGTCTCCCGGCAGCTTCAGCTTCCGACACAACGTTTTGAGAATCCTGAGAGAGAAGCAACGGATCTCTGAGAGTTTGAGTCTAAAGTCCAGTCCAGGAGGACACTCTGATCCACCTCCAGTCTTTAGACCAGGGGTCTCCAGGTCCCCCCCCAGGGGTCTCCAGGTCCCCCCAAGGGGCCGTGAGGCTGCAGGTTCTGGTTCCACCAGTCCAGCTCACCCAGTTTGACCAGTCAGCTGTTGAAGACTCAGATGAGTTGATGAAGTGAGTCCAGTCTGGTGCTGCTGCTGCTGGGTTGGACCAGAACCTGCAGCCTCACGGACCTCTGGGGGGGACCTGGAGACCCCTGGGGGGGACCTGGAGACCCCTGGTCTGGACCCTCTAGACCAGGGGGGACTTGGAGACCCCTGTGGTAGACCAAAGAACCTGCCAACGTTTGAGTTAGACCTCAAGGGACCAGGCTACTGAGGAGAGGATCAGATGTGTCAGCGTGAATGATTTAGAATGCTGGTTGTTGCTTAGCAACAGTGAAATTCTCAGATGAATACATCAGTAAAGAATAAAAACATCTGGAGGAGCACGTGAACCATCGCTGGCCGACCCACCTCAGACGAGCCGCCTCGTCAGGAATGCCCAGGCAGATCTCCCGGTCGAAGCGTCCAGCCCTGCGGAGGGCGGGGTCCAGGGAGTCGGGCCTGTTGGTGGCCCCGATGACCATGACCGCCGCTGGAACACGGTTCAGATCTGCAGGGACAAACACACAGCGTGGCCTCAGAAGCTTTCAACACTTCACCCACACAAGCCCACGTTCACACGTCCAACTAGTGAGGCGCTGGTGCACCCTTACTGGGACCAGTTTAGGCCGTGTGCTGGTACCAGTGGGGTACATGAGGGAGCGCTGTACCGTCCATGCAGGTCAACATCTGAGCAACAATCCTCCGCTCCATGTCTTTGGAGGCCACTTCTCTCTTGGGGGTAATGGCATCGATCTCATCCATGAACAAGATGCACGGGGCCGAGCTCTGTGGGGGGGGGGGGCACAGGTCAGAGGAAACATCTGGAGCTTCTTCTGCTCAGCTGGAGCCTGCTTATGTAACGCTAATCCAGCTGTTGAGCTCAGGGGACGTGGATGACCTGAGGGCTTCAGGACAGAGGACACGTTCCCTCCATGTGGGGACAAAATGTCTTTAAACCTTCTCCACCCTCACAGAGACGCCCCCTTTAGATGGTTTATCTCCATTTCAACTATTTGAAACATCAAATGAAGTGACAGCTGTTGTTTAGTGACTTTACTGTGGTTTAGTCTGTTTAACTTGATTAACATCTGTTTAACTTGATTAACGTCTGTTTAACTTATTTAATTTGATTAACATCCGTTTAACTTGATTAACATCTGTTTAACTTGATTAACATCTGTTTAACTTGATTAACGTCTGTTTAACTTGATTAACATCTGTTTAACTTGATTAACGTCTGTTTAACTTGTTTAATTTGATTAACATCCGTTTAACTTGATTAACATCTGTTTAACTTGATTAACATCTGTTTAACTTGATTAACGTCTGTTTAACTTGATTAACATCTGTTTAACTTGATTAACGTCTGTTTAACTTGATTAACATCTGTTTAACTTGATTAATGTCAGTTTAACTTGCTTAACTTGATTAACATCTGTTTAACTTGATTAATGTCAGTTTAACTTGCTTAACTTGATTAACATCTGTTTAACTTGATTAATGTCAGTTTAACTTGATTAATGTCAGTTTAATTTGATTAACATCCGTTTAACTTGATTAACATCTGTTTAACTTGATTAACGTCTGTTTAACTTGTTTAATTTGATTAACATCCGTTTAACTTGATTAACATCTGTTTAACTTGATTAACGTCTGTTTAACTTGATTAACATCTGTTTAACTTGATTAACATCTGTTTAACTTGATTAACGTCTGTTTAACTTGTTTAACTTGATTAACATCTGTTTAACTTGATTAATGTCAGTTTAACTTGATTAACAACTGTTTAACTTGATTAACATCTGTTTAACTTGATTGTCAGTTTGACTTGATTAATGTCAGTTTAACTTGATTGTCAGTTTAACTTGATTAACATCTGTTTAACTTGATTAATGTCAGTTTAACTTGATTAATGTCAGTTTAACTTGATTAACATCTGTTTAACTTGATTAACATCTGTTTAACATGATTAACGTCTGTTTAACTTGATTAATGTCAGTTTAACTTGATTAACATCTGTTTAACTTGATTAACGTCTGTTTAACTTGCTTAACTTGATTAACATCTGTTTAACTTGATTAATGTCAGTTTAACTTGATTAATGTCAGTTTAATTTGATTAACATCCGTTTAACTTGATTAACATCTGTTTAACTTGATTGTCAGTTTGACTTGATTAATGTCAGTTTAACTTGATTAATGTCAGTTTAACTTGATTAACATCTGTTTAACTTGATTAATGTCAGTTTAACTTGATTAATGTCAGTTTAACTTGATTAACATCTGTTTAACTTGATTAACATCTGTTTAACATGATTAACGTCTGTTTAACTTGATTAACATCTGTTTAACTTGATTAACATCTGTTTAACTTGATTGTCAGTTTGACTTGATTAATGTCAGTTTAACTTGATTGTCAGTTTAACTTGATTAACATCTGTTTAACTTGATTAATGTCAGTTTAACTTGATTAATGTCAGTTTAACTTGATTAACATCTGTTTAACTTGATTAACATCTGTTTAACATGATTAACGTCTGTTTAACTTGATTAATGTCAGTTTAACTTGATTAACATCTGTTTAACTTGATTAACGTCTGTTTAACTTGCTTAACTTGATTAACATCTGTTTAACTTGATTAATGTCAGTTTAACTTGATTAATGTCAGTTTAATTTGATTAACATCCGTTTAACTTGATTAACATCTGTTTAACTTGATTGTCAGTTTGACTTGATTAATGTCAGTTTAACTTGATTAATGTCAGTTTAACTTGATTAACATCTGTTTAACTTGATTAATGTCAGTTTAACTTGATTAATGTCAGTTTAACTTGATTAACATCTGTTTAACTTGATTAACATCTGTTTAACATGATTAACATCCGTTTAACTTGATTAACATCTGTTTAACTTGATTAACATCTGTTTAACTTGATTGTCAGTTTGACTTGATTAATGTCAGTTTAACTTGATTAATGTCAGTTTAACTTGATTAACATCTGTTTAACTTGATTAATGTCAGTTTAACTTGATTAATGTCAGTTTAACTTGATTAACATCTGTTTAACTTGATTAACATCTGTTTAACATGATTAACGTCTGTTTAACTTGATTAATGTCAGTTTAACTTGATTAACATCTGTTTAACTTGATTAACGTCTGTTTAACTTAACTTGATTAACATCTGTTTAACTTGATTAATGTCAGTTTAACTTGATTAATGTCAGTTTAATTTGATTAACATCCGTTTAACTTGATTAACATCTGTTTAACTTGATTAACATCTGTTTAACTTGATTAACGTCTGTTTAACTTGATTAACATCTGTTTAACTTGATTAATGTCAGTTTGACTTGATTAATGTCAGTTTAACTTGATTAATATCAGTTTAACTTGATTAACATCTGTTTAACTTGCTTAATGTCAGTTTGACTTGATTAATGTCAGTTTAACTTGATTAATGTCAGTTTGACTTGATTAATGTCAGTTTAACTTGATTAATGTCAGTTTAACTTGTTTAACTTGATTAACATCTGTTTGACTTCTGGACTGAAGGTTCAGCCCTTCTTAAACCTCCCAGGAACCTCCAAGAGTCAGTTTCAACCCTGATTGTGTTCTTTAGCTTTAGAAACGCCCCATCAGGAGAAGCTCAGATTATCTGCTGTTTGATTCCACTGTTAATGTAACAGAGTCAGCATGGAGCATCAGGTGTAAACAGGATGAAGGACTACTCTGCTCACCACGGCCTGGTCAAACAGCTCCCGGAGCTTCTGCTCAGACTCCCCGGAGACTCCAGACACCATCTCTGGAGCAGAGACCTTCAGCAGGGGCAGCTGCAGCTCCTACCACAAAAGACCTGGTTAACACCAGCAGAGAGGGTGACGGCCTACCAGAGGGACCACCGGGGTCACTCCTCATCTTCACCACTACCACCTTCATCGCCCACAACAGTAATCTGAAGAAGGCTTCATGTCTCATTAACCAGCCCTCTTCACCCTCAGACGAGAGGATGTTCACGAGGTTGTTGCTCTCTGAGGGGAGCTGTGACCTCTGAGTGACCTCTGCTCTGGTACTGACCCCCGCCACGGCCTGGGCCAGCAGTGTCTTCCCACAGCCGGGGGGCCCGTGCAGCAGGAAGCCCCTGGGGGGGACCATCCCCAGCTGCTGGTACACCTCTGGGTGGCGCATGTGAATCAGCAGTTTACACAGCTCCTGCAATGACGCAGCAAACAGCAGCCTGACAACATGAACCACACACCCACCACTGGAGCCGGATCGGGATGAGAACTGAGCCTACGGACCATCAACGTGTCCTCGTTTCCTCCCACGTCCTCAAACTTCAGAGACGGATACTGCAGCTCTACCGACTTTGACTTGGCTGAGACACAGAGGAAATGAGAATGAGAGGAAATGAGAGGAAATGAGAAATGAGAGGAAATGAGAGAAATGAGAGAAAATTAGGGAAATGAGAAAAAGAAGAAATGAGAAATGAGAGGAAATGAGAAGAAATGAGAGAAAATGAGAGGAAATGAGAGGAAATGAGGAGAAAATGAGAGGAAATGAGAGAAAATGAGAAGAAATGAGAGGAAATGAGAGGAAATGAGAGGAAATGAGGAGAAATGAGAGGAAATGAGAAGAAATGAGAGAAAATTAGAGGAAATGAGAAGAAACAAGAAGAAATGAGAGGAAATGAGAGGAAATGAGAAAAAAAAAGAGAGAAACAAGAAGAAATGAGAGGAAATGAGAAGAAATGAGAGGAAATGAGTGGAAATGAGGAGAAAATGAGAGGAAATGAGAAGAAATGAGAGAAAATGGAGAAATGAGAGGAAATGAGGAGAAATGAGAGAAAATTAGAGGAAATGAGAAGAAACAAGAAGAAATGAGAAGAAATGAGAGGAAATGAGAGAAAATGAGAGGAAATGAGAGAAAATGAGAGGAAATGAGAAGAAATGAGAGAAAATGAGAGGAAATGAGAGGAAATGAGGAGAAATGAGAGAAAATGAGAGGAAATGAGAAGAAACAAGAAGAAATGAGAGGAAATGAGTAAAACTGAGAGGGAATGAGGAGAAACAAGAAGGAATGAGAGAAAATGAGAGGAAATGAGGAGAAATGAGAGGAAATGAGGGGAAATGAGGAGAAATGAGAGGAAATGAGGAGAAATGAGAGGAAATGAGGAGAAATTAGAGGAAATGAGGAGAAACAAGAAGAAACAAGAGGAAATGAGAGGAAATGAGGAGAAACGAGGAGAAAAGAGAAGACAGACTGGAGACAACAGGACTACTACAGAAGGGTTCTTCAGAGGGCAGAAGGTTCAGAGGCTCTTCAGGTCTCTGATGGCGGTCATGTGATGCTGGCGTGGTCACGTGACCTCAGGTCCCACCTTTCTGACTGCTGCTCTCCGCCGAGGTCGGCGCTTTCCTCTTGGCCTTGGGGGGTCTCTCAGGCTCCAGCGCGGCGCCGTCGGCGAGCTGCTGTCCGACATCACAGACAACGACGTTAACCCTTCATGCTCCACGCGTAACCACGGTTACGCTCTCCCACACACCTCGGTGCTCTTGGTCCTCGTGTCTTCGCCGGGGCGTCCGCCCTTCTCCGGGCGCCCGCTCCTGTCGATGAACCAGCCTCCGGGCGACGCCGAGCCGGGCCCGGGGCTGGCGCCGGCCTCCCGCGGGGCGCTCCAGTCCGGCTGTCCCCTCCGGTACAGCGACGTCACCGAGCTGTTCATGTGGTTGCCGGGCTGAGATCAAAGAAGCGTCAACAGCTGGCCCAGAGCCAACAGCCTTCGGACGCCCTCCCCCGCCTCACCCCCCCGTCCCCCGGCTGGCCCTCGCCCTCCGACGAGCCGTCCGAGTCGCTGCTGCTGCTGACACACAGGGGAGGACGGAGACGGTGGGGACGCTGTAGTAACAGTCAGAGGGGACGCGGTCGCCGTGACGACAGAAGGACATTCACCTCGTGGTGGTGTGGCCGTGCTTGACCCTCTTCTTCAGGGGTCTGTGGTCGACGCCGTCAGACTCCCTCAGGATGTGTTCATAGACTGGGGGGGGGGGAGAGGGGGAGGAGAGGGGGAGGAGAGGGGGGGGGGGGGTTCTTAAAAATGTACTTTATTTCCAGTGTCCTTTCTACATAAAACCAGTTAAAACCCTCGTCTGTCCCTCAGAGCTGCTGCTTCCATCTCCCCCCCTCTCTCCCCCTCCCCCCTCTCTTCTCTCCCCCCCTCTCTTCTCTCTCTCTGGTTAAGGTTAACCTGGTTAAAGTTAACTCCTACCTCTCTCCACCTGGATCCTGAAGGCCGTCTTCTTCCTGCGTCCGTAGTCCTGCCTGTGGACACAACAGCCTCTTAGGGGGACCACCAGGGTGGAGACCAGGACCAGGACGGGCCTGGACCAGGACCAGGACGGGCCTGGACCAGGACCCCCTCCACAGCCAGTGACCTTTGACCTTCAGGCTGAGGGGAGGGTGTGTGTGTGTGACCCTCCTCCTCGTGTTTCAGGGGCAGAGGGTAACCATGGTGACGGGAGTGGGCGGGGCCTGTGAGGCTCACCTGTACAGGGTCTGGAGGTTGAGGGCCACGGCGGCGATGTCCACGGGCCTGCCGCTGGTGGACGAGACACACTGAGAAGAGACGGACACGAAGTCAGGGGGAACGCTTCAAATCAACGGACGAAGGACGAGTGTGAGACAGTCATGACGACCAACACACACCTGCTACACACACATCTGTTTAACACACACTCAAACAGACCAACACGCTCCCAGAACCACAGAGACCCCAGACAGAGGGGTGTGTGTGTGTGTGTGTATGTGAAAGAGTGTGTGTGTGTGTGTGTGTGTACTTCAGGACCAGGCTCCTCTACCTGTTCTACTCTCTGTCTGAGCCGGTGATCCAACCACTCGCCCCCTCTGCTCTTCATGCTCCTCCGGCCCTGCCACAGGACACACACACACACACACACACACACACACACACACACACACTTTTTCAGTCCAGTTGTTTTGATTCAACCAACAGAATCACCATGACTGATAACCTACGCACACACACACACACGCACCTGAGCTGACTGTGTGTCACCAACAAAGATGTTGAGTTGCTCATGTGCTCCTCATATCACCTCTATGAGACTCTATCCGACAGGGATCGAGAGCACAAACATCTGTAATCATCTGTGGTAGTCTATAATCACCTGTGGTCGTCTAGAATCACCTGTGATCATCTATAATCACCTGTGATTGTCTAGAATCACCTGTGGTCGTCTAGAATCACCTGCGGTCGTCTAGAATCACCTGTGGTCTTCTAGAATCACCTGTGGTCGTCTATAATCACCTGTGGTCTTCTAGAATCACCTGTGATTGTCTAGAATCACCTGTGATCGTCTAGAATCACCTGCGATCGTCTAGAATCACCTGTGGTCTTCTAGAATCACCTGTGATTGTCTAGAATCACCTGTGGTCATCTATAATCACCTGTGGTCGTCTACAATCATCTGTGGTGGTCTAGAATCATCTGTGATCATCTATAATCATCTGTGGTCGTCTATAATCTCCTGTGATCGTCTAGAATCATCTGTGGTAGTCTATAATCATCTGTGGTCGTCTAGAATCACCTGTGGCCGTCTATAATCACCTGTGATCATCTATAATCATCTGTGGTCGTCTATAATCATCTGTGGTCGTCTAGAATCACCTGTGGCCGTCTATAATCACCTGTGATCGTCTAGAATCATCTGTGGTCGTCTATAATCACCTGTGGTCGTCTATAATCACCTGTGGTCGTCTATAATCATCTGTGGTTGTCTATAATCACCTGTTGTCGTCTATAATCACCTGTGGTTGTCTATAATCATCTGTGATCATCTATAATCATCTGTGATCGTCTAGAATCACCTGTGGTCTTCTAGAATCACCTGTGATTGTCTAGAATCACCTGTGGTCCTCTATAATCACCTGTGGTCGTCTACAATCATCTGTGGTGGTCTAGAATCACCTGTGATTGTCTAGAATCACCTGTGGTCATCTATAATCACCTGTGGTCGTCTACAATCATCTGTGGTGGTCTAGAATCATCTGTGATCATCTATAATCATCTGTGGTCGTCTATAATCTCCTGTGATCGTCTAGAATCATCTGTGGTAGTCTATAATCATCTGTGGTCGTCTAGAATCACCTGTGGCCGTCTATAATCACCTGTGGTCGTCTATAATCATCTGTGATCGTCTATAATCACCTGTGATCGTCTATAATCACCTGTGATCGTCTATAATCACCTGTGGTCGTCTATAATCATCTGTGATCGTCTATAATCACCTGTGGTCGTCTATAATCACCTGTGATCGTCTCGAATCATCTGTGGTCGTCTATAATCACCTGTGGTCGTCTATAATCACCTGTGATCGTCTAGAATCATCTGTGGTCGTCTATAATCACCTGTGATCATCTATAATCACCTGTGATCGTCTATAATCACCTGTGATCGTCTATAATCACCTGTGATCGTCTAGAATCATCTGTGGTCGTCTATAATCATCTGTGATCGTCTATAATCACCTGTGGTCGTCTAGAATCATCTGTGGTCGTCTATAATCACCTGTGGTCGTCTATAATCACCTGTGGTCGTCTATAATCACCTGTGGTCGTCTATAATCACCTGTGGTCGTCTATAATCATCTGTGATCGTCTATAATCACCTGTGATCGTCTATAATCACCTGTGGTCGTCTATAATCATCTGTGATCGTCTAGAATCACCTGTGATCGTCTAGAATCACCTGTGATCGTCTATAATAATCTGTGATCGTCTATAATCACCTGTGATCGTCTATAATCACCTGTGGTCGTCTAGAATCATCTGTGGTCGTCTATAATCATCTGTGATCGTCTATAATCACCTGTGGTCGTCTAGAATCATCTGTGGTCGTCTATAATCATCTGTGATCGTCTAGAATCACCTGTGATCGTCTAGAATCACCTGTGATCGTCTAGAATAATCTGTGATCGTCTATAATCACCTGTGATCGTCTATAACCGCTCGCAGACTTTTAAACGTCGACGTTGGTGTAAAAACGTCACTTTAATGACCAGACTGTCCATCCGAACATTCACGATGCATCAACCACTAAGTGTACCGGTTAAAGAAGGCCCCCTCGTACACACACCCCGGTGTCTAAAAGGGCTTTTTTAATGATAAATAACAATAACAACAACAATAAAGTGATAAAAGACGCAGATTTCTCACCTCAGGAACTTATTTTGACACAACGTGACGAGGACGACGGCGGAAGTGAAATCAACTACTTCCGGGTCACTCTTTTAAATTATTATTTTTTTACAAAGTGCTCCGCGTTAATAACTTCAAACGTTATTTTCCAGAAATTACTTTATTTTCGTCATATAAATAAAGAACATAGTACGGCTAATATTTCGTAGTAAAAAGACATTCTAATATTTCGACAGGTTCGTGTTTATGTTCGCGTTAATGCGTGTTTATGTTTGTGTTTATGTGTGTGTGTGTGTGTGTGTTACAAATCCAGTGTGTAGTGGAAAAGCTCAGCGTTTCCATTCTTGACACAATTTTTAGGACAGAGCATGGTTCTTTGATGTTTGTTGTGTTACAGGTGGTTGCTAGGAGACCGTTTACCTGACGGTCACCAGGACGACGGTTGACACAACAACAGTGAAACTTGATGAGCAGAGAATGACTGAAGGGTTGGTGAAGCCTTCTGGGGCCACACGCTTGGTCCTGGGTGTCCCTCTGGCTCCAGTCCAGGGACGCTGTTGGACACCAGCGGTGAATGGTTCTGGTTCCCACGGCGACCAGCGGTGGGACAGGTCCCATCAGCTGGTCTCCAACCAGGAGCATGGTTCATGTGGGGTCAACAAGCTGTCAGGATCTTCTCACGGTGTTCTTCATACAGGCGCAGCATCTTCTGGAGGTCATGGTCACCAGGGATGACCTGCAGGGAACACCAGGGTCTGTTACCACCACGCTCCACGAGTCTGGAGGAGGACCATCGACTGAAGGTCATCAGACCAGACTGAGGGTCATCTGAGGGTCATCAGACCAGACTGAGGGTCATCAGACCAGACTGAGGGTCATCTGAGGGTCATCAGACCAGACTGAGGGTCATCAGACCAGACTGAGGGTCATCTGAGGGTCATCAGACCAGAATGAAGGTCATCAGACCAGACTGAGGGTCATCTGACCAGACTGAGGGTCCTCAGACCAGACTGAAGGTCATCTGAGGGTCATCAGACCAGAATGAAGGTCATCAGACCAGACTGAGGGTCATCTGAGGGTCATCAGACCAGAATGAAGGTCATCAGACCAGACTGAGGGTCATCTGAGGGTCATCAGACCAGAATGAAGGTCATCAGAGGGTCATCAGACCAGACTGAAGGTCATCAGACCAGACTGAAGGTCATCAGAGGGTCATCAGACCAGACTGAAGGTCATCAGACCAGACTGAGGGTCATCAGACCAGACTGAAGGTCATCAGACCAGACTGAAGGTCATCAGAGGGTCATCAGACCAGACTGAAGGTCACCAGACTGAAGGTCATCAGAGGTCAGACAGACTGAGGTCCAGACTGAGGGTCATCAGACCAGACTGAAGGTCACCAGACCAGACTGAGGGTCATCAGAGGGTCATCAGACCAGACTGAAGGTCATCAGAGCAGACTGAAGGTCATCTGAGGGTCATCAGACCAGACTGAAGGTCATCAGACCAGACTGAGGGTCATCAGACCAGACTGAAGGTCATCAGACCAGACTGAAGGTCATCTGAGGGTCATCAGTGATGTATCAGTCAAACAGCTCCATCCTGCTCCCTGAACAAATCAAGAACTATTTATCAATGATTCCTCTCTTCCCATCAGCTGTAGTCCACAATGGAATATACAGAGTATTAAAAACTACAGTATTAAAAACTAAAGTATAAATACCAGAGTATGAATACTAGATTATAAAGACCAGAATATAAATACTAGAGTATAAACACCAGAGTATAAATACCAGAGTATAAATACTAGAGCATAAATAATGGGTTATAGTACCACACATGATGTCATAATGTTTAAGAACATTTCACAAAGTGACACTGAACGACTTTCACCACTGGAACAAATGTGTAGACAAAAAGTTCTGAAGATGTTTGTGACTCCTGGTTTCAGTTTTATATCTAAAGCGATCTAAAGTTGATCTAAAGTAGATCTAAAGTGGATCTGAAGTGGATCCAAAGTGGGTCTAAAGTGGATCCAAAGTGGGTCTAAAGTGGATCTAAATTTGATCCAAAGTGGGTCTAAAGTTGATCCAAAGTGGGTCTAAAGTTGATCCAAAGTGGATCCAAAGTGGGTCTTAAGTTGATCCAAAGTGGATCCAAAGTTTATTCATCACCTGTTGCTCCCTCTTCAAATGTGCCCTTTTTAAGATGCAACAATGGAATCATGTCAGAGAACTTCTGATCCACCAGGTTGCTCTTCTTCATGCTTCTTATTAGAACACACGTCAAACTCAGCTCATCGTCTGCACAAAGTCCAGAACTCAGCACTCCCAGAACCTCCAGAACTCCCAGAACCTCCAGAATTCCCAGAACCCAGAACCTCCACAACTCCCCACCTGAATGTCACCAGACATCGGTTTTAAACAGGTTTCACAGCTGGAAGAGTCCAGATGCAGCCGACCATGGAGGCTGAGGTCTCAGCTTTGGATGAGTTTAAACACCTTCACCATCATCATCATCATCATCACCATCATCATCATCATGTGAGCTTTGAGTGGAGATGGACACGTCCAGGTCCAGGATGTCCAGCTGTCCTCTCTGAGCGTCTTTACTTACCAACACCGGGGCAGGAAGAGTCGAGTATGTACGTCTGACCAGCCAGTCTTCATACAGCTGGTGGATGGACTCCAGGTACTCCTGGGGGGAGAACCAGTGAGGAACCAGTGAGGAACCAGTGAGGAACCAGTGATGAACCGTCCATCACACTTAAGCACACTGACTCATCCTTACCAGTGGGATTTTGTTCTCCTCCTTCCTGCATCGTTGCTTCAGCCTCTCATAGCAGGTCTGAGGAGTGGTCTGCAAGTACACTGGAGGAAACACACACACACACACACACACACACACACACACACACACACACACACACACACACACACAGAACATGAAAATCCTCCAAGTCAAAGGTTTCCTTTAAAAGTGCATCAGGAAGAGGCAAACAGCATGGAGAGGACAGTTACAAGTGAGTTTAGGTGACGGGCAAAGGGTCTAATAGTAGATAGAAGCTCCAGAGTGTGTGTGTGTGTGTGAGAGAGAGAGTCATAAACACATTCACAAGAATCTCTTAGACACTGATAAACCAGAACATAACTCAGTAACAGACAGAGGCTGACAGATAGAGGCGGACAGAGCTCCCAGCAGTAGAGGAACCTTACCGATCAGATCAACGGGGATGGAAACGTTGGTGGTGATCCAGTCAAACCACTCGCTCAGAACAGCGTAGTCTACCTCAGGCATGTTCCCACTAGAGAGACAAATACGTCATACAGCACAGTGGTGTTACTGCTACTACTACTACTATAATACAACTACTACTATTAATTTAACACTGCTACTACTACTACTAATTTAATACTCCTACTGCCACTATTGTTCTGTTAATCTGCTTCTACTACTGCTACTGCTACTAGTACTACTGTTAATATTACTCTGTTAATATGCTTTTAGTACTGTTAGTACTACTACTAGTACTACTCTGTCCACATGCTCTTCATCTTGGCTGTAAATGCCATCAGTACTCGTATCGTTGATGGACCGAGGGGAGATTTGTCTGCATGAGAAGACTACAAAAGTACGTGGAGGTCAGGTGAGGTTAGCCTCCAGCTGATCCAGAACGCTGCAGCCAGAGTTCTGACAGGTATTGACCAAAGAGATCACATAACTCCTGTACTGGCGTCTCTTCATTGGCTGCCCGTTAAATTCAGAATCATTTTTAAAACCCTCCTCTTGACCTACAAGGTCCTCAGAGGCCTAGCTCCATCCTACCTGGAGGAGCTAGTGATACCTTATCAGCCCAATAGACCGCTCCGCTCTCAGAACGCTGGTCTACTTGTGGTTCCCAGAGTCTTTGGGAGTAGATTGGGGGGCCGAGCATTTAGCTACCAGGCCCCCCTGCTATGGAACCAGCTCCCTGTCCTGGTACGGGAGGCTGACTCCACCTCTACTTTCAAGACCAGACTTAAAACCTACCTCTTTGATAAAGCTTATTGTTACTAACCTTGTAGTTCAGTTATTATCATAGACAGACTAATGATCACACTTAGGGGGTCGTCTAATCACTAGGTTAAGATACTAGTTATGCTGCTATAGGATCACTAGGTTAAGATACTAGTTATGCTGCTATAGGATCACCAGGTTAAGATACTAGTTATGCTGCTATAGGATCACTAGGTTAAGATACTAGTTATGCTGCTATAGGATAGTGATCCTATAGCAGCATAACTCTCTTAACAGGTTAAGATACTAGTTATGCTGCTATAGGATCACTAGGTTAAGATACTAGTTATGCTGCTATAGGATCACCAGGTTAAGATACTAGTTATGCTGCTATAGGATCACTAGGTTAAGATACTAGTTATGCTGCTATAGGATCACTAGGTTAAGATACTAGTTATGCTGCTATAGGATCACTAGGTTAAGATACTAGTTATGCTGCTATAGGATCACTAGGTTAAGATACTAGTTATGCTGCTATAGGATCACTAGGTTAAGATACTAGTTATGCTGCTATAGGATCACTAGGTTAAGATACTAGTTATGCTGCTATAGGATCACTAGGTTAAGATACTAGTTATGCTGCTATAGGATCACCAGGTTAAGATACTAGTTATGCTGCTATAGGATCACTAGGTTAAGATACTAGTTATGCTGCTATAGGATCACTAGGTTAAGATACTGTTATGCTGCTATAGGATCACTAGGTTAAGATACTAGTTATGCTGCTATAGGATCACTAGGTTAAGATACTAGTTATGCTGCTATAGGATCACTAGGTTAAGATACTAGTTATGCTGCTATAGGATCACTAGGTTAAGATACTAGTTATGCTGCTATAGGATCACCAGGTTAAGATACTAGTTATGCTGCTATAGGATCACCAGGTTAAGATACTAGTTATGCTGCTATAGGATCACTAGGTTAAGATACTAGTTATGCTGCTATAGGATCACCAGGTTAAGATACTAGTTATGCTGCTATAGGATCACTAGGTTAAGATACTAGTTATGCTGCTATAGGATCACCAGGTTAAGATACTAGTTATGCTGCTATAGGATCACTAGGTTAAGATACTAGTTATGCTGCTATAGGATCACTAGGTTAAGATACTAGTTATGCTGCTATAGGCCGAGGCTGAGGGTCCAGAAACATGATCACCTGACAGGCCTCTGTCACCACACTGGTCATGGTTTCCTCTCCTCTCCTCTCCTCTCCTCTCCCTCTTCTTCCTCTCCTCTCCTCTCCTCCTCCTCATTAAGCAGACTAGTTATGCAGATTCCTGTGTAGTTCTTCTGCCCCCCCCCTCTATTTATTTATTTACAGGTATCACCGCCTTCAGAGCTGCTTGATGACCTCTGACCCGCTGACCTGTTGTAGAGTGTATTTTTGTATTTTTGTGTGTGTTTCTGTGTTCTGTG
This sequence comes from Lagocephalus sceleratus, assembly GCA_911728415.1. NCBI lineage: Eukaryota > Metazoa > Chordata > Actinopteri > Tetraodontiformes > Tetraodontidae > Lagocephalus > Lagocephalus sceleratus. The sequence continues at coordinate 138,187 of CAJVRN010000190.1, forward strand.
CCTCTCCTCTCCTCTCCTACCTGTTCTATCCTCTACCTGTTCTATCCTCTACCTGTTCTACCCTCTACCTGTTCTATCCTCTACCTGTTCTATCCTCTACCTGTTCTATCCTCTACCTGTTCTATCCTCTACCTGTTCTATCCTCTACCTGTTCTATCCTCTACCTGTTCTATCCTCTACCTGTTCTATCCTCTACCTGTTCTATCCTCTACCTGTCCTCCTCTCCTCCTCTCTCTCTACCCATCTGTCCATCATCAGGAGGGTCCCCCTACATGAGCCTGGTCCTGCTCAAGGTTTCTTCCTGTTAAAGGGGAGTGTTTCCTTGCCACTGTTGCTTGTCTGGGGTTAGGTCCTGGGATCCTGGAAAGAGCCTTGAAACTATTTTGATTGTAAAAGACGCTGTATAAATAAAGATTGATTTGATTTGATTTGATTCCTCGGAGGAGCAGCGAGGGCATCGGCGTGTTTCAGTGGGGGAGGAGCCAAACATCAAAGACACCTATGATGAAACCCTGAACTTCGGGGTTCTTTCTTCCTAACATAAAGGTGAAAGGGTGGAGACCTTCAGAGGTACTGCATAAACACGGGTGAACTCAAAGTGACATAAAAGCCTTTTTAGCCCCAACCCTGTGTATACGACATGAAGATGGCTTAGGCCAGGAGACAGGTCAACCCTCTCCCTCGTGAAAACTGATATTCTGACCAGACTTCTGCATGTCACAGCACAGCTGGACCTCCTGGTGGGTTTTAAATCAGTGGTCTAATCCCACCTCAGTATTGTCCAGTCCAGCTGATGAAGAACCTAAAACCTACAGGCTGTTCTGTTCCTTCCTCCACGTGTAACCAGCAGGTTCAGCCATCACCTGGACCATCAACATCAAACACATTAAAACAGACCTGAAGCTGAGCCTCCTAAGACCCTCCCCCAAAGACACCGAGAGCTGTAGGATAGGACACTCACTCACTCACTCACACACTCACACACTCACACACTCACACACACACACACACACACACACACACACACACACACACACACACACACACACACTAGACTAGGATTTGTTTTCAAAAATATATTTTTACACCAATCAGGTTTTTGGATGATTGCCCACGGCACGCTGTGACACAGAGGTTGAAGAACACTGATGTGTGGGGTTGGTGGCTCTTTCTTTCATACCTTCTGAACAGATTCTCCACAAAGATGTGTTTGGCACTGAAGATGGACCTCTCCATCATTTTAAAGGGCTTTGACTGGAAATACACAACAATATAGACATATATGGTATATGACAGATACAAGTGGCATCAATCACAATACACACAATAAACCAATGAATTCATCAGTGAAGAGTAAATCAGTGGATTCATCAATAAAGATCAATGAATTCATCAGTGAAGAGTAAATCAGTGGATTCATCGATTTAGATCAATGAATTCATCAGTGAAGAGTAAATCAGTGGATTCATCAATATAGATCAATGAATTCATCCGTGAAGAGTAAATCAGTGGATTCATCAATATAGATCAATGAATTCATCAACAAAAAATAATGAATTAATTAGTAAAGATTAATGAATTAATTAGTAAAGATTAATGAAGTCATCAATAAAGAGTAAACTAATGAATTCATCAACAAAGATCAATGAATTCATTAGTAATAATCAAAGAATTAATCAACAAAGATCAATGAATTCATTAGTAAAGATCAAGGAAATCATCAATAAAGATTCAATCAGTGAATTAATCATTAAAGATCACTGAATTCTTCAGTAAAGATGAGACTAACTGGGGCTGCCAGGTGGTTTTCCAGC
>CAJVRN010000190.1:142500-165000 GCA_911728415.1 Lagocephalus sceleratus
TGGCCCAGCCTCACCTGGTCCAGCCTCACCTGGCCCAGCCTCACCTGGTCCAGCCTCACCTGGCCCAGCCTCACCTGGTCCAGCCTCACCTGGCCCAGCCTCACCTGGCCCAGCCTCACCTGACCCAGCCTCACCTGGCCCAGCCTCACCTGACCCAGCCTCACCTGGCCCAGCCTCACCTGGCCCAGCCTCACCTGGTACCTTAGCTCACCTGGTCCAGCCTCACCTGGCCCAGCCTCACCTGGCCCAGCCTCACCTGGCCCAGCCTCACCTGAGCTGCTCCTGGAGGCTCCGGTCCTCGTGAAGGCCGCTCCTGGAGCCTCGGGGCTCAGGTGGACGGCTGCCCGGCCCAGGAGCGACCACAGGCGGCGGCCGGTGAGGGACATGTCTAGGACGGTAGAAGAGGGTGGAGGACAAAGGGGAGTTCAGGGGAGTAAAGCGTCCTCTGCAGCGCCCCCGTGGCCCACCTGTTACACCTGGAGGCCTTTATCAGACGTCTGTTGACATAGTTACACCAGCCCTTCTTCTGCGGTTCTTCCGGGAGGGATCTCCCGCTGAGGAGCTCACTACCGCCCCGGCCGAGCGGCCCGGCCAGAGGTGGTATTACAACTATTATTATTATTATTATTATTATTATTATTATTATTGTTATTATTATTATTATTATTATTATTATTATTATTATTATTATTATTATTATTATTATCCATCCATCCATCTTCTACCGCTTGTTCCTCCACTGAGGGTCGCGGGGGGACTGGAGCCTATCCCAGTAGGCTTAGGTACACCCTGCACTGGTCCCAGTCAGTCCACAGGGCTAACACAGAGACAAACAACCATTCTCTCTCACACTCACATTCACACCTATGGGCAATTTAGAGTATTCAATCAGCCTAACCCCAATCGTGCATGTCTTTGGACTGTGGGAGGAAGCCGGAGTACCCGGAGAGAACCCATGCAGGCACAGGGAGAACATGGAGACTCCACACAGAAAGTCCCCAGCCTCAATCCCAACCGGGATTCGAACCCAGGGCCTTCTTGCTGTGAGGCGACAGTGCTAACCACCTTATTATTATTGTTATTATTATTATTATTATTATTATTATTATTAGTAGTAGTAGTAGTAGTAGTAGTAGTAGTAGTAGTAGTATTAGTAGTAGTAGGAGTCCACTACAGTTCACTCCTTCCCTTCTTAAAGTACACGACAGTCATTAAAAATTAAATATTTGGCTTCATGTTCATATGTATTCAGCTGTGGCTTTTATATCATCAAACTGTTCTTTTGCGGTTGTTAATATGAACAAATAACTAATCTAACGAGGCTGTTGAAGGAGGTTTCTGTCTGTAAACATGCAGGATTCTCCCTCTTATCTCCCTCTTATCATCTGATCCAAGCCTGCACAGGTGATTGGGCTGATCAGGTTGAACCTGTTCTGAGCTCAAACCCAGCTGAGCTTCAACTTTGAAGGCTGATACTGACTGTTTAACTGCATTCACGTATAATTGTATCTTTAAATAAACAGAACAGAGAAAATGATCTATATCTCTATATCTTAGTTAATGAAATAAATACATTACACTTTGTGTCCAAGTACATTTGATCCAAAATGTCAATGAATATCTGTTTTTATTCTGTATTCATCTATATTTATTCTGTATTTACCTATTTTTATTCTGTATTTATTCTGTATTATCTGTATTTATTCTGTATTTACCTATTTTTATTCTGTATTTATTCTGTATTCATCTGTATTTATTCTGTATTCATCTGTATTTATTCTGTATTTACCTATTTTTATTCTGTATTTATTCTGTATTCATCTGTATTTATTCTGTATTTACCTATTTTTATTCTGTATTTATACGTATTTATTCTGTATTCATCTGTATTTATTCTGTATTTATCTATAGTTATTCTGTATTTATTTGTATTGATCTGTATTGATATGTATTTATTCTGTATTTATCTACAGTTAGTCTGTATTGATATGTATTCTGTATCTATATTATTCATTAACATCAAATGTGTGACGTCACCAGAGTGCCGTGTACCAGGTCCTCCGGTAGGGGGCGCCACCCGCCCACCTTTTAAACGGCAAAATAAACGTTTACGTAAAAATACCATCGTTGTCTTTTTGTGTGAGGGCAGCCCGACGTAAAGACAACCCGTTTGTTCTGCACCGCACTCACAACAGATGTTCTTGTTAGTTCATACAGCTGTGGTGTTCACTCGGGAGTGTCCTTGACATGCTTCCTGTTTAGGGGACAGGGGGTAGGAAACAAGAGAGCGAACACGGACACGGCTGAGGAAGAGGAAGGAGCAGCAGGAGCAGAAGAAGAAGCAGCAGCAGCAGCACGGACCCGGAGGACTCCTCTTCATCACCTTCATCAGCTTCATCCTCCTCTTCCTCGCCCCCTCTCCCCCCCAGCCATGGCCGCCCCCCTCCCCCGGCCTCCCCCTCCCCCCGGCCTCCAGGCTGCTCCGGATCCGCAGCCTCGTCCGCCCGTTCGCAGGCTTCCCCCGCGAGGGCGTCCTGTTCAGGTGAGAGCCGAACCCGCACCCCTCGGGCCCTCCACCCTCACCCCTCGGGCCCTCCACCCTCACCCGCCCGTCTGGGGCCCCAGCGCCGGGGCCCGGGCTCACGGTAGAGCTGGACTGAGAGGGACCACGTGACCCGACACGTGCGTGTGTGTGTGAGGGTGTGTGAGTGTGTGGGTGTGTGTGTGTGTGTGTGTGTGTGAGTGTGAGTGTGTGTGTGTAAGAGTGTGTGTGTGTGTGTGAGTGTGTGTGGTGTGTGTGGTGTGTGGGGTGTGTGTGTGTGTGGGGTGTGTGTGAGTGTGGGGTGTGTGTGTGTGGGTGTGTGAGGTGTGTGTGTGGTGTGGTGGGTGTGTGGTGAGGGTGTGTGTGAGTGGGTGTGTGTGTGTGTGTAAGAGTGTGTGTGTGGTGTGGGTGTGTGTGTGTGAGTGTGTGTGTGTGGGTGTGTGTGTGTGAGGGTGAGTGTGTGTGTGTGTGTGTGTGTGTGTGAGTGAGTGTGAGTGTGTGTGTGTGTGTGAGTGTGTGTGTGTGTGAGTGTGTGTGTGTGAGGGAGTGTGAGTGTGTGAGGGTGTGTGTGTGTGAGTGTGTGTGTGTGTGTGAGTGTGTGTGTGTGTGTGTGTGAGTGTGTGTGTGAGTGTGAGTGTGTGAGTGTGTGTGTGTGTGTGAGTGTGTGTGAGGGTGTGTGTGGAGTGTGTGTGAGGGTGTGTGTGTGTGTGTGTGTGTGGGAGTGTGTGTGTGTGAGAGTGAGTGAAGGTGTGTAGGTTCCCTCTAAACAAGAGATAAACCCTTTAGAGTGACAAGAGCAGCCGTGTGTGTGTGTGTGTGTGTTGTTCAAGGGTAGAAGGGACCGTCACGACCTCTAGGTTGACCTTTGACCTTGGCCCCTCCCCTCTGAGAGCCCTTCCAGCTGTTGGTGGCTGGTGGCGTTGAGGGGGGGGGCGGGGCCTCCGTCTGTTGACCGTGGCGCTCTGTGTTCAGGGACATCTGCCCCATCCTGAAGGACCCGGCGGCCCTGGGGGCCGTCATCGACCTGTTCGAGGAGCACGTGAGGCAGGAGCACCAGCAGGTGGACCTGATCGCAGGTACGCAGGGCCCTGGCCCCGCCCCTCGGGCTCTGGCCCCGCCCCCGGGCTCTGGCCCCGCCCCCTCGGGCTCTGGCCCCGCCCTCGTTATCAGCTCCACGTGTGCGTTATCAGCTGATCCTGAGGGTGAGGGTGATCCAGGCCTGGCCTCACCCCCTCACCCTCCCCCTCCCTCACCCCCCTCACCCCCTCCCCCCCAGGTCTAGATGCCCGGGGCTTCCTCTTCGGCCCCCTCCTGGCCCAGCGTCTCGGCGTGGGCTTCGTCCAGATCAGGAAGAAGGGCAAGCTGCCAGGGCCCACGGTGTCGGTGGCGTACCAGCTGGAGTACGGGCAGGTAGGAGCCCCCCCCAGACCGCCCCCCCCCCCAGACCGACCCCCCCTCTGCCCCCCCAGGCGGAGGTGGAGGTCCAGGAGGACGCCGTGGCTCCAGGACAGAAGGTCCTCCTCATCGACGACCTGCTGGCCACCGGAGGTGAGACGTGACCTTTGACCCCGCCCCCCCGACGGTCACCCTGACCCTGGCGGGGCGGTTGCCGTGGTAACGGGGCTGTTGCAGGGACGCTGTGCGCCGCCTGTGAGCTGATGGAGAGGCTGCGCGCCCACGTCCTGGAGTGTCTGGTGGTCATCGAGCTCGCCCAGCTGGGGGGGCGGCGCCGCCTCCAGCCCCACGCCGTCTTCTCCCTGGTCCAGTACTGACGAGGTCGTCCACGAGGTCGCCGGGGACGGCGGCGGCGGCGCTCTGCCCCGCCCACGAGGAGGAGCCGCCGCCCCTATAACGATGATTAAACTCCTGATTGGAGAGAACGGGGCGGCGGGCGCAGACGTCGGACTAAAGCCTTTGATGTGAGGCCCAACACTCCCGGGGGGGTCAGACCCCCCAGCCTGGACGAACGGGTCCGTGGCGTAAACGTGGAATAAATGAACGCTGATGGTATAAACACGAGTTTTTATTTCTGTGTCAAAAAGGGCTCAAAAAAGAACTCCAGCGGATCTGTGAGGGCACAGGCTGATAAAAAAGGCTCTTTTAAAACATCAAAGCTCATCAAAGCTCATCAAAGCTCATCAAAGCTCATCAAAGCTCATCAAAGCTCAACCTTCAAACTAAAGCGTCACTCGTTCTACACTGTAGAAACATCTCAGTCTTGTGGGACACCTCCAGCAGGAAGCTCTGCCCCACCAACATCTGGACAATAACGGTAAAGTATCTGGACACCAGCGGTCCACAGCTGCGCTGAGGAGGAGTGAGGAAGACCTCCTCCTCAGGACTCCTCCTCCAGGTGAGGAAGACCTCCTCCTCAGGACTCCCCCTCCAGGTGAGGAAGAGCTACTCCTCCAGGTGAGGAAGACCTCCTCCTCCAGGTGAGGAAGAGCTGCTCCTCCAGGTGAGGAAGACCTGCTCCTCCAGGTGAGGAAGAGCTCCTCCTCCTGCTCCTCAGGACTCCTCCTCCAGCCTGCGGCTCAGCTTCTCCACCACGCTGCTGAGCTCCGTCTTCCTGTTCATCTTCAGGTAGAAGTCCTTCCTCACCTGGTGAAGCGTCAGCCAATCAGCTGCCACCTCTGACAGCAGGCGCACGTGCTTCTCCATCTCACCTGAGGGGCGGAGCCACACGTCAGACGAGGAGGAGAAGAGGGGGGAAAGGGAGGAGGAGGGGAGGAAGAGGAGCAGGTGGGGGGGCAGAGGAGGAGGAAGAGGAGAAAAGACGAGGAAGAGGAGAAGGAGGAGGGGGAAGGAAGGGGAGTTGGAGGAACAGGAGCAGGAGGAAGAAGGGGGGAGGAGGAAGAGGAGGAGAAGAAGAGGGGGGAAAGGGAGGAGGGGAAAAGGAGGAAGAACAGGAGGGGGAGGAACAGGAAGAAGAGGAGGAAGAGAGGCAGGAGGAGGAAGAGAAGAGAGGAGGATGAGGAGGAGGAAGAGCAGGAAGAGGAGCAGGTGGAGGAGGAGAAGAGGAGGTGGAGGAGGAGAAGGAGGGCAGATGGAGGAGGGATGGGGAGGAGGAAGAGCAGGAGAGAGGAAGAGGAGGAGGAAGAGGAGAGAAAAGGAAGAGGAGGTGGAGAGAGGAGGAAGAAGAGGAAGAGAGGAGGAGGAGGAGGAAAGGGAGGAAGAGGAGGAGGAGGAGGAAGGGAGGGGGAGGAGGAGGAAGAGAGAGGAAGAGGAGGAAGAGGAGGAGGAAGAGGAAGAGGAGGAGGAGGAGGGGGAGGAGGAGGAAGAGGAGGGGGGGGAGGGGGGGGAGGAGGAAGGAGCAGATGGAGGAGGAAGGAAGAGGAGGAGGAGGAGGAGAGAGGAGGAGCAGATGGAGGAGGAGGAAGAGGAGAGAGGAGAGGAGGAGGAGGAAGGGAAGAGGAGGAGGAGGAGAGAGGAGGAGCAGATGGAGGAGGAAGGAAGAGGAGAGAGGAGGAGGAGGGAAGAGGAGGAGGAGGAAGAGGAGGAGAGAGGAAGATGAGGAGGAGGAGGAAAAGGGAGGGGGAGGAGGAAGGAGCAGATGGAGGAGGAGGAGGAGGAGGAGGGGGAGGGGGGCCCACCGGGGGTGAGGGCGGAGCGGTAGCTGGTCTCCATGCGGGCACAGGCCACCTCCATCAGCAGAGCGGGCCTCTTCTCCTCCACAAACACGTTCCTGAGGATGCGGGCCAGCTCCGGCAGACGCGACATCATGAGGAGGCGCTCCTCCTGCCCGGCGTCCCGGGTCATGGCGGCCTTCATCCTCTGGGCCTCCTTGGCCCGGATCTGAAAGGGCAGCAGCGGGTCAAAGGTCAGAGCCCCCCGGCTGAGGCAGGGTCCCCCCTTGGGGCTCTGGAGGACTCACCCGGTCCACCAGGGACTGTGACACCCCCCTGAGGCTGTGGGGGGCGGGGCCAGCGGGGGCCTGTGGGGGGGTGGGGCCAGCGGGGGCCTGTGGGGGGGCGGGGCCAGCGGGGGCCTGTGGGGGGCCCCCCTCCGTCTGGGCCAGGGACACCAGGGCCTTCTCCATCTGAGGAGGACAGGAAAGACCTGAGTGGAACGAGCTTCTTACCGAACAACCGGACCCGTTGCTACGACAACGGGGACCAATAGGAAGCCCTGTCTGTACTTCTCACACCTGGAATGTACTTTTCATATCTTTTTTCTACTCACCACTGTGCCTTGAACTTATCACTGCACTTACGTCCTGTGCGCTGTAACGAGGAGATGCTCCCATTTCGTTTTACGCTGATGTTCAACGACAATAAAGGGCATTCTATTCTGTCAGCGTTGCTAGGATACGCCTGTGGTGGTACCCACCAAGAGGACGGGACAAAGAGGAACGGAGGAAAACCTGGGAGATCATTCCTACAAAGAGAACCTCCTTAGTGATGAGGTTCAACCAGAAGAACCAGAAGAACCAGAGAGGACCCAGAAGAACCAGAGAGGACCCAGAAGAACCACAGAGGACCCAGAAGAACCACAGAAGAACTAGAGAGGAACCAGAAGAATCAGATGAACCAGACAGGACCAAGAAGAACCAGAGAGGACCCAGAGGAAGTAGAGGACCCAGAAGAACCAGAGAGGACCAAGAAGAACCAGAGGGGACCAGAAGAACCAGAGAGGACCCAGAAGAACGACAGAGGAACCAGGAGAACCAGAGAGGACCAAGAAGAACCAGAGAGGACCAAGAGGAAGTAGAGGACCAAGAAGAACCAGAGGAAGTCAAAGAAGCAGAGAGGAACCCGAAGAACCACAGAGGAACCAGAAGAAGCAGAGAGGAAGTAACAAAAACAGAGGAACCACAGAGGAAGTAGAGGACCCACCAGAGGACCCAGAGAAACCAAAGGAAGTAGAGGACCCAGAAGAACCAGAGAGGACCTAGAAGAACCAGAGAGGATGTAGAAAAACCACAGAGGACCAGAAGAACCAGAAGAAGCAGAGAGGAAGTAGAAAAACCAGAGAGGACCCAGAGGAAGCAGATGATCCAGAGGAAGTAACAAAAACAGAGGAACCACAGAGGAAGTAGAGGACCCAGAGGATCCAGAAGAACCGCCATTAGAACCAGAGGAAGTAGGAAAATGAGAGGAAGTAGAGGACCCAGAGGATCCAGAAGAACCGCCATTAGAACCAGAGGAAGTAGGAAAATGAGAGGAAGTAGAGGACACAGAAGAACCCAGAGGAGCCAGAGGAAGTGGAGCCTTCACAGCTGGAGGTCCTCTGGGCCTGATAGCCTCCTGATGATGTGATTCAGTAATCATAGATCTGGTTCAAAGGAGGTGCAGATACAGGAGCAGGACCTCATGTGAGATCAGAGGGGTTGGGCCACCACCCGGGGTGGTCTAGACCACGACTTCATCAATTAAGGGTTCTTCTAACCCAGTGGACCAGACGAGACCAGCTCGTCTGTGGGGACCTCCATGATGACTCTAATCCTCTTAATCTCCTCAAATTTAATCCGATCGACCTCAGCAGTGATTGACGAGGACCTTCTCCATGATCAAGGTCTGATCGGTACTGCTGATAGACCCCGGACCCGCCCTGATCAGAGCCTCCAGACCTCCCCCGGGCTGGGGGGTCTGGGGGGGGGGGGTACCTTTGGGGTGATGAGCGAGCGAGCCTTCTCCAGGACCTCCTGCGCCGTCGACAGCTTCTCCGCCTGGGGGGGCCGGGGGAGCGCGCCCTGCTCCACCGGCGGGACCGTGTCCACGTTGAAGCGGGGGTGCCAGCGGGTCAGACGGTCGTCCGGCACCGACAGGGGGGGGGCCAGCGAGGACAGGAAGGCCTGGAGACCAAGAGGGGGGGGTCAGCCAGAAGGTCCAGCCCCCAGCGGACCCGAGAGGACCACCCGACCTTGTGATGGCGCCTGACGATGGACACCAGGTTCTGGTTGAAGGCCCGTCTCCGCTCCAGGAGCCGGGAGGCCGAGAAGACGGGACGCCCCTCCCTCTGGTCTGGAGGACAAGACACACGCCCGGTGAGCCTCCAGCGTCCTGCCGGGGGGGTCGGGGAGGGGGGGGTCTCACCTGAGGAGAAGCCGGGCTCCACGGTCAGCTGGTAGGAGCCGGTCCTGGAGGACGGGACGTTCCTCTGCTGCCTGAAGGCGTAGGCCTCGGGGAACACCGTCTGGATCTGGGCCACGTGGCTCTCCTCGAACCTCCTGGGGGACACGGGGGGAAGGGGGTGAGCGCCCCGGCCCTGACGGAGGGGGGCGGGGGGGTCGTACCTGCGGGTCATGTCCTGGACGCCCTGCTTGACCTTGGCGAAGGTGGCGGTCTCGCAGCGGTTGTAGAGCACGGCCACCACCGTCTCCATGCTGCGGAACATGTCGGCCAGCAGCCTGTAGTGGTGGGGGAGGGCCAGGCCGGGGCCCGGGTCCTGGGCCAGGGCCCCGTACCGCAGGAAGGCTGGGGCCCCCCCGCTGGGGACGGGACAGGGACAGGGGACGCCGTCAGAGGACCCCTCCAGGTCGTGGTGCTGACATCACCCCTTCAGCTACCACACACACACACACACACACACACTCACATTCACACACACACACACACTCACCCCCTCACACACAATCACACACACACTCACAATCACAATCACACACACACACTCACAATCACAATCACACACACACACTCACACACACTCACACACACTCACACACTCACACACACACAATCACACACTCACATTCACTCACACTCACCCCCTAAACACAATCACACACACACTCACAATCACACACTCACATTCACTCACACACACACACTCACCCCCTCACACACTCACCCCCTCACACACACTCACCTGTCCTGGGTCTCTGCTTCGTCCTGCTGACCCCGTCCTTCGTCCTCCTCCGTCCGTCTCTGGACTTTAGCTGCCAGCTCTCTGGCCCGAGCCAGAGTAGCGCTCAGAGCGTTGGCCTCGGAGGACGAGGACGCGCTGGACGAGGACGCGCTGGACGCCGTCCCGCTGGGTGAGGACGCGCTGGGCGCCTCCTCTCTGTGTTTTCTGACCTTCCGGAGACGAGACTTGAGGACGGCCATGTCCTCCTTGGTCAGAGCCTGAAGGGACAAAGAGAGGTGAAGCTCCAGGTACCAGGTCTGAGGACGGACACAGCTGGGACAGGGTCACACACACACACACACATATATATACACACACATATATATATACACACACTCACACACTCACACATATATACACACACTCACACACACACATATATATACACACACACTCACACACACTCACACATATATACACACACTCACACATATATACACACACTCACACACACACATATATATACACACACATATATATATACACACACTCACACACACACATATATATACACACACACTCACACACATATATATATACACACACATATATATATATACACACACTCACACACTCACACATATATACACACACATACACACACACATATATATACACACACATATATACACACACACTCACACACACACACACACACACACTCACATATATATACACACACTCACACACATATACACTCACACATATATATACACAAACACACATACACACACTCACACACACACACAGGGTCAGTGCTACCTCGCTGGTGCTCCCAGTCCTCCCAGTGTCCCCCCTGTTGTCCTCGGGTGTCTCCGGACAGGACACCTGGACACACAACACCGTCAGCGGGGGACACAAGTGACTACAGTAACTAGAGTACCTAGAGTAACTAACCTAACCAAGTACCTAGAGTAACTAAAGTAACCAAGTAACTAAACTAACCAAGTACCTAGAGTAACTAAAGTAACCAAGTAACTAAACTAACCAAGTACCTAGAGTAACTAAAGTAACCAAGTAACTAACCTAACCAAGTACCTAGAGTAACTAAAGTACCTAGAGTAACTAAACTAACCAAGTACCTAGAGTAACCAAGTACCTAGAGTAACCAAGTACCTAGAGTAACTAAAGTACCTAGAGTAACTAAACTAACCAAGTACCTAGAGTAACCAAGTACCTAGAGTAACTGGAGTACCTAGAGTAACTAGAGTAACCAGTAACTAAACTAACCAAGTACCTAGAGTAACCAAGTACCTAGAGTAACCAAGTACCTAGAGTAACCAAGTACCTAGAGTAACTAAACTAACCAAGTACCTAGAGTAACCAAGTACCTAGAGTAACCAAGTACCTAGAGTAACTAAACTAACCAAGTACCTAGAGTAACCAAGTACCTAGAGTAACTGGAGTACCTAGAGTAAAGTACCGCTACCGGCTCACTCACCGGCGGGTCCGAGAGGACCAGCTTCTTCCGGGCCTTCCTCCCGGCGTCCCCCCCGGCCCCCCGGGCCCCGTCCCCGGCCCCCCGGGCCCCGTCCCCGGCCCCCCGGGGCCCGTCCCCGGCCCCCCGGGCCCCGTCCCCGGCCCCCCGGGGCCCCTCGGCCGGCCTCCTCTTGGCCGAGGCGGCGTGGTCGGGGTCCGGCAGCACGTCCGAGGTCCTCTTGGGGGTCCGGGGGGCGGCTCTGGGGCTGAGCCCCGCGGCCTCGTCGATGACCCGGAGGAACTCCTGGTGGACGGGGGAGCCCGGGGGGCCCGGGGGGCCCGGGGGGCCAGGGGGCCGGGGGGGCCGGGGGGGCCGGGCCCGGGGGGGCCGGGGGGCCCCGGGAGCCGCGCTTGGCGGCCCCGGCGGCGCTCCTCTTCCTGCGGGGGAAGTACTCGGTGAGGCGGGGCTGGGCCATGCTGCAGGCGGGGGGACGTGGGTCCGGTCCGGTCCGGTCCAGCACACGGGCGAGCACACGAACACACACACACACACACAAAAACACACACACACGCGCCGGAAATACTCGCACGAAACCGGAAGTGGAGTGAAATTTGGCGCGCATCCCCCAGGCCACGCCCCCTGGGCGGGGTCAGGAGCAGATACGTCGACGCCCCGTCGCCATTTGCAGTGACGTCATGACGTCACGCTCGGGCTCAGCGGGTGTTTTCCATTTAAAAGTGTAAAACTTTTAAACAAACTTCTCTTTAATAAAAGGTCCTGACAGCGACAGTACGTGTCGCCTGACCTATTTAACAGACTGGACCGCGAGGTTTTGTTGAGAAAAAGAGAGTTCAGCAGTTCGACAGATGAAAACAAACACTTTTGTTTCTTCTCGCGAAGAGCGTAAAGGTGAAGAACACAGACGCTCCTCATCTCCTCCGAGATAAGACACGCTCCTTATCTCCTCCGAGGTTCCGGCCGTTGCTCCTGCACGCCGTGACTCGGTTGTTTTTTGATTTCCTCCCCAGAGGGTGTTCACCAGTTCAGCCAAATAACGCCAGAAAAGTTCCACCAAAGTGCAGAAGTGTTCATCAGTGCACGACAACAACAACACAACACAACAGCACAACAACAATACAACTGCAACAGCAACAACAACACAACAGCACAACAAGAATACAACTGCAACAACAACTGCAACAACAACAACACAACAGCAACAGCAACAACAACAACAACTAATAATAATAATAATAATAATAATAATAATCCTTTATTTAATCCGCTGGTTCTAGGTGGGTCTGGTGGGTCTAGGTGGTTCTAGGTGGTTCTAGGTGGGTCTGGTGGGTCTAGGTGGTTCTGGTGGGTCTAGGTGGTTCTGGTGGGTCTAGGTGGTTCTAGGTGGTTCTAGGTGGGTCTGGTGGGTCTAGGTGGGTCTAGGTGGGTCTGGTGGTTCTAGGTGGGTCTAGGTGGTTCTGGTGGGTCTAGGTGGTTCTGGTGGGTCTAGGTGGGTCTAGGTGGGTCTGGTGCACCCCGGGTGCTCCAGAGGAGCCCCGGGTCGCCCCGGGTCGCCGCGGGTCGCCGCTGTCCCTCCCTCCCCGCCCAGAACCGGGCCCTCGGGGCCCGGGGGTGGTCCCGGCTGCAGGTCCTCCCTGCAGCTGCTCAATAGCAGCTCTATAAACGCCCTCGCTGAATCACTTTTTCCACAGCGCTCCGGCCCCTCCTCGCAACCAGCCGCACTTCCCCAGGACTTTTTCCTCTGGCGGAGGACCGCCGCGCTCCACGTTGACCCATCCGTCTCCCCCCGGGATGGGCCCGAGCCGTCCGGACCCCTGACGGCGGGACCCGGTTCCGACATGGACCTCCAGGTGGGGGTCTGGCTCTGCCACTACCTGCTGGTGCCCACCGTGCTGGCCGCAGGTAGGTGCCCCCCCCCTCCCCGACGTGCTTCGGCGGTTCTGCAGGCTCGGTGTTAACGGCCCGAACAGCTGGAGGCGGAACCGCAACCAGGCTGGAGCCGCCGGGCAGAACCGCAGCCGGGCCGGGGAGAACCCCCCGCCAGACCCCCGCGGACCGGGACGGGGGGGCGGGGGGTTCTGGGGGCTGTAAATGATCCGTTCTTAGTGTGTGTGTGTGTGTGTGTGTGTGTGTGTGTGTGTGTGTGTGTGTGTGAGAGAGAGACAGTGTGTGTGTGTGTGAGAGAGTGTGTGTGTCCTGACAGCGTGTCTCTGCTGGAACCTGCATTGTTAAGTTCTCCTGACTTAAAGGAAGTGTAACATCCACACATTGTTCCTCAGCAAATATTGACTCATCACATTACCGTTATGCCTTTATGAATTCCCTCACACACACACACACACACACACACACACACACACACACACACACACACACACACACACACACACACACACACACACACTCACACACACACACACACACACACACTCACATATGCTCACACACACTCACACACACGTATACACACACGTATACACACACGTATACAAACACACACACACACACACACACTCACACACTCACACTCACACACTCACACACTCACTCACACACACACACACACACACACACACACACACGCACACACACACTCACACACTCACACACACTCACACGCACACACACACTCACACACTCACACGCACACACACACTCACACACTCACACACACTCACATATGCTCACACACTCACACAGACACACATATACAAGCACACACACACACTACACACACACACACTCACACACACTCACACACACACACACTCACACACACACACACTCACACACACGCACACACACGCACACTCACACATCACACACACTCACACACTCACACACACACACACTCACACATACACTCACACACTCACATACGCTCACACACACACACACACACTCACACACTCACACACTCACATACACTCACACACACACTCACATACGCTCACACACACACACTCACACACTCACATACGCTCTCACACACACACACACTCACATACGCTCACACACACTCATACACTCACACACTCACATACACTCACACACACGCTCACACACACACACTCACATACGCTCATACTCACACACACACTCACATATGCTCACACACACTCACACACTCACACGCTCACACACACGCACACACACACATACGCTCACACACACACACTCACACACACTCATACACTCACACACTCACATACACACACACACTCACACACACTCACACCTCACACACTCACATACTCACACACACACACACACACACTCACACACTCACACACTCACATACACTCACACACACACTCACACACGCTCACACACACACACACACACACCTCACACACATACGCTCACACACACACACACACTCACATACGCTCACACACACTCACACACACACACTCACACACTCACATATGCTCACACACACACACACACACATATGCTCACACACACACTCACATACGCTCATACTCACACTCACACACACACACATACGCTCACACCCACACTCACACACTCATACGCTCACACACACATGCTCACACACTCACATACGCTCCCCACACACACACACACACACACACACACACACACACACACACACACATATGCTCACACACACACTCACATACGCTCACACACACACACTCACACACACACACACTCACACACACCCACACACACACACACACACGCTCACACTCACACACACACACATGCTCACACACACTCACATACGCTCCACACACACACACACACACACACACACACACACACACACACACACACACACACAGATGCTTGTGTTTACTGAGGTCTCTGAGCCAGTGGAGGTATCTGGCCCCGGGGGGCCACACCTCTTGGCTGTTGCTACACTTCTGGGTGACGAGGGTTTGTTCGTGTTGACAACTTCGCTCTGCTCGTGGTTGCACAATCTTGGCGGAAGGAGCAGGAAGTCGAAGAATCGCCATGGCAACCGTGTGCCTCCAGAACCGCCGGGTTCTGCCGCCCGTCTTGGCCGTCCGACCAGTGGGGACTGGGGCCCTCCCAGTGGCTCCCAGGTCTGTCTGGGCTCCTGCCCTGAATCACATGAGTGGCCTTGATGTGGTGCTTTGTGCCAGAACAAAGCCAGAACAAAGCAGTCGGGGCGGAGGTCCCTTCCAGGTGCTCCATTGTTGAGTGTTGGGGTGTGGACGCGCTCTGTCTCTGTCCGTGGGAGCTGACTGGGGCGTCCCTTTGATCTCCGGGCCAGTTGGGCTGGACTGGGTGTCTACACTGGGTGGACGGCGGTTCCAATGGTGTCCGTCCACCCAGTGTAGCTGGGTTCTGCAGGAGAGCTGCTGCCAGCCACGAGTGGGCCCCGAGCCCAAAGAATGTGTCAGTGGAAAGAAACGGTCCTGTTCAACGGACGCTCGGGGGGACGCGTCCTCCCCGGGCTTTTTCCACAGCTCCTGTTTTCAGACCAATTGTTCTGAGCGTGAAAGGTTATAATTTCTCTTCCTGAGAGGTCAACTTGTCCGGTAAAGCCGCCCACATGTCCCTCAGCAAAGAGGACAAACAGAGGTTGGTCGGAAATAGTGTCCTTACCTCAGTGAGTCTTATGTCCCAGTCTCCTCCCAGCCGTATGTCCCCTCTGTCCTCTTTCTCCTCTATCCATTGTCATCTATCCCCTCTGTGTCCTGTCCCCTCTGTCCTCTGTCTCCTGTCCCCTCTGTCCTCTCTGTGTCCCCTCTCCCCCTCTCCCCTCTCCCCTCTGTCTTCTCTGTGTCCCCTCTCCCCCTGTCTCCTGTCCCCTCTGTCCTCTCTGTGTCCCCTTCCCCCCCTCTGTGTCCCCTCTCCCCCTGTCCCCTGTCCCCTCTGTCCTCTCTGTGTCCCTTCTCCCCCCTGTCTCCTGTCCCCTCTGTCCTTGTTCTATACAATCTTCACATATTCATCCACTAAACAATCGGGCTGAAACAGAAAGTGCGACATTCCCCTCCTGGATTATTCCAGTGATTCCGGTGTTATTCTTTGCAGCAGCAGCGGAGCACGGAAACACGTGGAACATAACTGGTCCTCTTCCAGACCAGGACTGGGAGATTTTGGAAAAAGGATCAGCAGCAATGGAATTCTCCCAGCTGACCTGGCTGGGGTCCCTGTAACCACCAGCATCTGGATTCTTGGGGACAGTCTCCCAGGCTGGTGTGGTTCCAGTCCCCTTAACTGGTCAGGGACTGGTCCAATCTGATCCTCATGACCAGTAGACCACCAAGTGAAGTGGTCCAAAGCCGCAGTTACAAACGGACTCTGGGTGCCTCCTCCTAAAGAGCATACTCGGACCTGGTTTCTCAGCAGACGTAACCATAGCTCTGTTTTTCCACTTATGAGCGAGTGAACGCAGGAATAAGCCGTTTCTGTCTGAGCAGACACCGTCGAGGTTCTCCCCCTCGTTAGCATACGACGGTTAAAGCTGGAGGAGGGGCAGGGCAGCACATAGAATAGAGAATACAGTCAGCCATCAACACGCTCAACATGTGTAACATCAGCCTGGGGGGGTCACTTTCAGTTTCTGCCACAGTCACCAGGTAACAGCCACAGCAGACGGCCGAATCTGCGTGTTGTCATGAAAACTGAAAAACAAAGCAAAGCTGAGAGTGAGGAGTCGAGGAAAGGCAAGGCTCTGACTCCAAGTTCTGGTTGTGGTAAGAGACACAGGTCTTGTTTGGGTGTCTGCACCCCGCCGTGGCTGGACCACGTCCTGTGAGAGCTGCTGCGTCTTCCTTCCTCCAGCCTACTGAGGCGTTTGCACTGGTTTGGAAGGAGGTCCCGTACCAGCATGTGGGCGGGTTAAAGTCCTCCTCCTCTCCTTGTGGTCTGTCTGTGTTGGGAGCAGACTGGGAGGTGGGCGGGGCCGCCGTTGTTACCCTCGCCACACCAGATTATGGTGCCTTTTAGCTCTTGTACCGTCCAGTCAGGAGCACCTTATCGGTGTTGTGTTCAAACGTGTTGAGGCTGAAAAAGCGAAAACAGGCTTCAACAGGGCCTGAACACCAGAGCTGCCTCTTGGCAACAGTGTTGGCAACTAAGGCCCCTACATGGCTGGGTCGGTCTGATCAGCAGGGCTGCCGTCCTCCTTCACCGGGAATGCTGCAGAGCTCGTCCTTGAATGTAAACATTAGCAACATGACATGAGTCAAATCGCTGTGATCAGTTTTACCGTCAGAATCGATGCGTTGGTGTATTTCCTGTTCAGAAACCACAGGAAGTCCCCCACAAACTGGGTTGTGACTGGATTAATCCCTTTACTGTCTCTGGTACTGATGGGTTTAATCTCCTGGAATGGGGGTGCAGGCTAAACTATGAAGTCCTAAAGCTCCGAGGGGTGGTTTCGGGGTCGTAAACATGCATTTGTAGATGTATTGAATGTTGGCCCAGCTGAGCACATTTAGAAGTGGAAGGCAGCGCGGTGACCTCTCGACCTCGTCCAGCGTCTTCACAGTTTGGTGGTAAAGCTGGATCAGCCGGAGCGCCGAACGGGAGGAGGGAGGCGTTATGTGCTGGTGCAATGAAACTAACAGTCTGAACGAGGTCACGACTGCTGGAATACTTGACGCTGAAACGAGCTCATGCTCCCTAAAACAGACACATGCGAGGGGTTAATCGACTTCACTGGTAACTGTTTTTACATGTTTTCTCAGCACCGTTGCCAAACTGACGGGAGTCAAATCTTCCACCATTCCAGCAACGACTTAATGAACTGTAGAGAACACGTCCACAAGGCTGTCCCCCCAGCTGCCACCAGTAATCAGATATGTCAGCAGTAGAATCATACGGGGGATATTTGAGCCTCTTCCTTTCAACCTTGACTCTGCTGAGATGTCCTCAGTAATTAGTAGACCTGAGGACACGTCTCTTAGACCCAACATGCTGACTGAAGAGGACTGCTCCTCATCGCCAGTCCTGCTGGATTCTTGCCCCTTCAGGTTACTGTGACTTACTCTCCTCCTGCTAAAGGGGAGATTTTCCTGCCGCTGTTGCTCTGGATTTCCCCGTAGAACAGCCAGACACAACCTTGTTTATAGCAGATGCTATTTAAATAAAGTTGGATTGAACTGAGCAGCACCCCCCCCGAGCGTCTGCATTCTCTCACATATGTATAAGTCTGAGGTATAATTAGCAGGTAGGGAATGGTGTCTGTAAATAAGTAGGGTGTCGGCATGGCAACAAAAACAACTGTGTTACTGTGCGAGTTCATGCACTCCACCGTTAAACATGTGATCCTTGTGGTGAACAACATAAAGCTTGGATACATATGCTGAAATATTCTAAAAGTACCTGCTTTTGTTTGTCCCTCTTTTTTTGCAGCCTGTCTTTTACGCTACAACGTCCTGTCGCTGATTTACTTTCTCTACCTGCTGCTGCTGCCATGGTTTCAGTGTCCCAACAAACACACAATCAAAGGTAGGACTGTGGATGGATAAATGTGTGTATGTGTATGTGTGTATGTGTGTGTGTGTGTGTGTGTGTGTGTGTGTGTGTGTAAACAGGGAGTTGGGTTTGTCAAGATCTCTGTTGTGGTGTGGTCACAGATGATGTAATTATAAATTGCTCTGCGGTCCAGGATGTCCTGGTGTCAAGTGCCCTTCTAGTTATTGATGAGCTGTGGTTAGCATGGAAATCCAACACCGCTCAGGTTCAGGCCAGGTAGGCAGGTCCTCCCAATCAGCCCCAAGGGTCAAGGGTCAACAAGGGTCTGAACTTCTGTTTGGAGCATTTGCACAAACATTCAGGACCTGTTTCTCAACCCAGAGGCTCAGGGAAGCTACTGCTTCATCCACGGGGTGGACTCCAACATACTGGAGTTCTCCACCTCTCACCTGGGGCAGCTCCAGCACCGAGGAGAGTCCAGCCCTTCTAGAGGATGTTGGCTCAGAACCAGTTCTATGTGCTGAGGTGAGGCTGGCTATATATAAATGGATATACCTCTGGCTGCTCTCCCACTAGAGAGGGGCAATACTAGTTTTGTCAGCCGAGGATTGGAGCACCAAGCATCCTGCCTTGGCCTGCCACCCAATCCATATTGAACTGGACCCTGAAGTCTTTCCAGATGGAGGGCTTGCTGGAAGACAGGCCTGGCACCTGGAAGACAGGGTCATACTGGGCCTTACCAGGCCTCACTAATGGGCCTGGCACCGGGGCAGTGCCCCGGTAATCCTCTTGGCCGGTTTCACTGATCTGTCTTTGTATTTTTAGTCATGAGGGTCAACGACCATTTGTCTGACCCTTCACCTAGAAACCGTTTGCCAGGGGAGACCCTACCTGGAGCAGGATTAGAGGAAGGAGATAGGACAGGGGACGGGTTACCTCACACAACAAATGGATGAGAGTTAAGAGACAACATAAATGACTGTGCTGAAGCTTCACCCAGCAGCCTCATTTTGTCCCAGTTTAGGTCCCAGATTAATATCTGGTCTGGCCCCCACGTCTTTGAGAATGCATCTGGGGAACAGCCATCTTTGAATTTCTTTTTTAGTGGGCAGGGTTCTGGAGCCTACCCCAGCTGCATTTGGCTGAAGGACCCTTTGAGCATTTCTGGGAGGTTTGGTACCTTGCTCAAGGGTACCTTAGCAGTGCTCTGAAGGTGTGCTGACATGTGTGACCAGCATACCTTTTTGACTGAGACAGGGATTGAACCAAGAACCCTCTGTTCTTAGCCCAGTCTCCCAGGAACTGAGCTGCCATCGCCCAATTTGATGTTTTATGCAGCCTTCTAATAAAAGTATAATACAATATATAAAATATATAAATATATATTATATTTTGTACCTTTCTCATCTTTTTTCTTGCAGGCCACACAGGAAACTTTATTCGAGCGGTATTTTTCACCAGCCTGCTGTTTGTCTTGGCTCATATATGTTTCCAGACAGTACTGTACACATACCCCCCCCTCGAAAGTGCCATAGGCGATTCCTGCTCACAATGGGGTATAATATCCAGACATGTAGGAGTGTCCAGGTACGTCACGGTTGAGTGAGGTCCACCATCATTCTGGTGATCTAACCACTGTTTAATGGCTACACTGAAATAAAGAAATAAAACCAAAAGGAAAGATGTACGGTATATACAGGGAAAATGCAAATATTGCAGATCTCAAAAGAAATTCTAAATTATCTTGAAACTTATATAACATTGTCGCATGCAGTCCTTAAATAATATTTTAATATAATAATACAGAAATAATTTCTTAAAAGAGAAGAACTTTTAGACCCTACATGTAAATCAAATGTGGTGTTTAACCCCACTGTCTTTTTTTTTTATCTTGTAGGCTTCCCATGGACGAATATTTGATTGTTTTGCGCCTTCTGTGTCCTGACCTTGGCGTTTGTGTTGTTTCCATGGTAACAATCATTCTCTGTAACAGATTGGTCAAAAACAGAGAAACAGTTGCTGCTGCCAACATCACGTCGGTGAGTCGGTTTATGCTGAGTCAATGTTTAAATACTGTGGTTTTCAGAATTCACAGACTTTAAAATGAATTAAAAATGACTCAGAAGTCTGACCAACCCAGGGAACAGAAGACATGATCGAAGGTTGCTCTGGGCTCCAGAGATGAACCTACATGAAGGTTGATCATGCCCTGATTTGGTCTTTATGGAGGGTGATCGTCTCAGCCCCTCACTGATCTAGGATCTTCAAAGCTCATCAGAGCACCTGTGTGACTCCTTGACTGTTGGGAACAAGAGTATCTTTGACTGTCGTCCATTCATTTGGGGTCTCTGGGAGTACATCCCTGGGTCAAGACCCTCTGGGCATTGGGGAAGGGTTCGGTACCTGCTCAAAGGTACCTCGGTGGTGCCCCTGCTACCAGCTCACCTTCTGTCTTTTTTGTGACATGCGGATTGAACCAGGAACCCTCCTCTTCCCTGTCTGTTCCCCCACGGACTTACTACCACCTCCCACACAAGATCATCTTTATTGTAAAATAAATCTATTTGTAGTCTTTTCCCAACACTGACTTGACTTTTTACAAGATTATCTGTATCTGGACTGTGAATATGGACCTTTACCTACTTGGTGGCCTTATGGCTCAGAGTGTCCAATGAGCACTAACAGGCTTGACGTTACCGAGGCCCCCAGACGAGTGAAATGGACCCAAACACACTTGGAAAGTGGTAGAAAGCATCTCAGTCCTGAAGTCGTCTACAATGTTGGTGGTAGTTGTGACCTCTGAACTCCCTAACATCTGTCACCGTCTGCACAGCTGGAAGATTCTGAGTGCTCGCTCACAGATGAAGAAGAAGTCGCCAGTGACGATTCTGAAGGAGAGGAGGACGCGTCCAGTGATAAAGATGAAGAGAGGACGTTAAACGGTGATCGTGAGGGGGAGGTTTCCACGGTAACCAGAGCCAAGCAGATGGCGGAGCAGTTGAAGGCTACGGCCTGGAGAGTTCTCTGGGACCTGAGGAGGGTCCTGGCCATCAGCTTGTTGGCCTTGGCTGGTAAGATCTGTCTGTGATGACACAAATAAACGTAACGAAGGACGGATCAGCGGTTTTAAGGCTGCGATGAGGAGGGCAGTAAAACCTCTGTGCTCTTCACAGGCATCACCCTGCCCTCGGCCTTCACAGCCGTCTACTTTCTGCTCTTCTTGTGCTTGTGCACATGGTGGGCCTTCCACCTCCCCATCAGCCACCTGGGCTTCAACACGCTGTGTGTGATGTTGAGTTTCTTCACGTGTGGACACATGCTGTGTTTGTACATGTACCAGAGTATGTTGGCCCAGACGCTGTTCCCTCCCAGAGCCCTGTGGGCCAGGTACGCAAGATCAATACCTCGGTCTTGTCTCAATCTCTGTTGTTCTGTAGTTGTTCAAAGTTCAGTAGGTCGACTCAGAAATTACTGACTCACTGAGAATGCAAGAAGTAAAGGAGTGCAGTTTATTCCATGTTCCATTCCATTCCATCCTGTTTTCAACTTTAAGGGAGCTGTACTGGCACTTATCTTCATTTCAGTGCTTTTGTTAGGCCTTATCACCAATACTTCCTTCTTAGGATTCTTTGTTGAGAGTTTGTCCTTCATTAATCTCGCTTTCTCTCTTAGACTCTTTGGTCTGAAGGACATCATCAGACCCGGGAACTGCTCCTCGCCCTATGACCTCGGACTGAATATCGATTATGATTGGCCCATTTACGTCAGTCCAGGAATCCTCTTCCTCCTCTACATCACCTTAGCCGCTGTCCTCAAGACAGAAAGTCACGGAACAGCAAACCGGGTATTCCTGTTTTAGTTTAAATTAACCCTAATAAGCACAACCTACTTTTTAATCCTTCACTGAAAGGGAGGACGGACGTTTTCCATTAAAGTTTGTGTTTATTGACTGACGCTGTATTTGTGTGTCCAAGGAACAAAAGGAGAAGGAAGACGGTGTGGAGTTAAAGCCGTGGAACAAACACACAAAACACCATGAAGACGACACAGAGGTGAATTCTCAAACCTCTACAGCTTACTGGGACTTTCTCATTCCTGCCTCCTTCTAAGACCTGAGCTCTGCTTTGTACACATTCTTAATCTCTCGTTGCTATTTGGGATTATCGAGAGTATAAAAACTGAGGATCTTTTGACAGGACTGGTTTTCATGGAAAAAAAACAGTCCACACAGAGGGACAATTGGTCTAAA
>CAJVRN010000190.1:170000-187500 GCA_911728415.1 Lagocephalus sceleratus
TAGCAGCATAACTAGTATCTTAACCTAGTGATCCTATAGCAGCATAACTAGTATCTTAACCTAGTGATCCTATAGCAGCATAACTAGTATCTTAACCTAGTGATCCTATAGCAGCATAACTAGTATCTTAACCTGGTGATCCTATAGCAGCATAACTAGTATCTTAACCTAGTGATCCTATAGCAGCATAACTAGTATCTTAACCTAGTGATCCTATAGCAGCATAACTAGTATCTTAATCTAGTGATCGTATAGCAGCATAACTAAGTCCCCACATGGACCAGCTCACCACTAGAACCCCCCCTCTGAAATGGTTTACACATCATCGCTTATTGGTAGTCCATAGCCGATCTTGATAGTCCAGACCAGAAGAACAGGCTGTTCTGGTCTGCCCCGGCCAGATCGGGGCCCTCAGCAGAATTTGGGGCCCCAGAGTATCATAGATGGTCAGGGTGGAGGCTTGGACCTTAGGGCTTGTTGGGCTCGGCCAGTCCTGCCCCTCTTGACCTGCGGCCTCTCTCAGGTTCTGTGGTTTCCAGCAGCATTTGCTTTAACCCTTCCCAGCAATTCTGGGTAGTATTGGTTTAGTTTGTGAGGGCTTTTTCTGTAACAGGGTTTCTAAGGTGAAACCGACCAGAGCTACAGGTGAGCGCACCCTGCTAGAACACTGACACCGTTGCTGTCAGATCCTGGTTCAGAAGACCGAACCGTTCCGATTCTAAGACCTGACAAGACTGGCAGTAGCTTAAAGAGACAATCCATCATCAGAGAGGACAACAACTAGGTCCTAACCCCCACAGAGGACATCTAGTTGGTCTTATTCTGCTCATATGTGACCCCCCATACCCACACACACACACACACACACACACACACACACACACACACACACACGAAGCTCCTCCGCTCTGTGCTCTGAGTGATGGTGTGTGTTGTGTTGACAGGAGGCCCCTTCCAGCCCAGGGAGAGTCCCTTCTTCCTGCTGGGGAGGGTGATTATGCAGCAGAGCTACGTGTGTGCTCTCATAGCCATGATGGTAATGACAGCCCCACCAGGCTTTTGGGTGGCACATACACACACTCACTCTGCTTCCATGCTGTGCAGGTGTGGAGCATCATGTACCACAGCTGGCTGACGTTTGTGTTGCTACTCTGGGCTTGTCTCATCTGGATCCTACGCACAAGGTACCTCTACCGTTGTTCTTGTGGGTGCACCAAGGGCTGGCAGTTTGAGGTCAATCTTCTCTGGACAAACAGTCCCTCCAGATGTTCACACATTTTCCAACCTCAGCTGGCGACTGGTGTTGCTGTTGTGTTCACCAGAACTTTAATTGCACAATTGTTTTATATGGTAGCTCTCTTTTAATACCATGGGTCTATTATGGTTCACCCTGGTCCACCAGCCTTCTGAACTCATCACAACTGTTTAACTTGTTTCAATCCTGATTTTAGTCCTTTAGAGTTCCAGATTCCCAAAAAGGTTGTGGTTGGACAAATCAACTAAAAACCAGATGAAAAGAGTGCAGTTGATATTATTTATCTTTATTCAGCTTGTTATACCCTTTAGACAGAACACGTCGGCCTGACTCCCTCTGCCTTCATAACTTCTGGTTCAGAGGTCTGATTTTTAGAGAAACCTGGAATATTCCCTTTAACATGTGTTCACATCACCTACATTATGACTGCTGGCTCCCTGTTGATTCAGGAATTGTTTTAAATACATTGCTCTTACTATCTAACCGGCCGGTTTAGCCTCTTATGAGCAGCTCAATTCCTGGCTGAGGCCCTTCTGGTTGTTCCAAAGTCAAAGTTGAATAATAAAGGGAGCCTTGACTTTGGAAGGATGAGCCCAAGCAGTGAAGGCTGACTTCATCAGTAGATTCTTTATAATCTATTCTTATTGCCTACCTCGTATCCTTTTTAAAATATTCAATCCTCACCTTACTTTCCTTTTAACTGTCCTTGCTTTTCATTATTTAGCTATTTTAACAGTTTAAGCATCTGAACATGGTGGTTGTTGTTCTGAGAAGGTCGTGCTGCGTTCTCCTTACAGACGTCAAGCTGCCACACTGTGTTCTCCGTTCATCCTCTTTTACGGCCTGGCTCTTTGCTGTCTGCAGTACATCTGGGGAATTGAGCTTCAGCCCGAACTACCCACCACTCTGGGAACAATGAGACTTAATCAGCTTGGTCTAGATAGAGCCAAGTACCCCTGTCTCAGACTGGGAGCTATGGTAAGATGGGACTGAGAAGAGGCTTATTACCTCCGCCAAGGAGGTTGTCTGTCTGTCTGTCTGTCTGTCTGTCTGTCTGTCTGTCTGTCTGTCTGTCTGTCTGTCTGTCTGTCTGTCTGTCTGTCTGTCTGTCTGTCTGTCAGCAACATAACTCAAAAAGTTATGGACCAATTTTGATGAAATGTTCAGGATTTGTTGTAAATGTGAAAAGGAAGAACTGGTTTCATTTTGGGGTTGATCCGGAAGAAATCCTGGATTCTGGATCACTTTAAAATTTTCGTTAACATTGTGGTAAATGGGGCCAGAAATGTTTTTTCTTAATATCTGGGTTAATTATTGAGCAAACCCCATGAGATTTAAGTCAAGGGTGGACAATGGGATCCTCTATCATATTCCAAAGGCTGATCCGGATCTGATCCAGAAGATGGATTTTATTGCAATTTATATGAACTTGGCGGAGGTCTGCGCTCTCTGAGTGCTTTCTAGTGTTCTGCATGTTACTTTCTGTAAACATTTTAACATTGTGACATGTGGTAGATTACAAGTATGTGAAAGACAGAAAGGCCTGTCTCAACAGTTTAATCAAGGTATTAACAGGTCCAGTTTTGGGGCCGGTGTGGACATAGCCAGCGTTACATTCTCTTTAACCTTCAACTAAGCCAGAGTGGAAACGTCAAAGGGCAGAAATTCACAACTTGGTGTCAACAGTTAAAGCTCATCTCCCTAAAATATGGCCTGCTGGTCCATCTGGAACTCATTAATGAGATATTAATCCTTCAAAACTGGGGCGTGACATGCCTGACCAGTCAGTGAGAGGCTGCATAGTTGAGGTCAAAGGTTATACCCACCCCTTACTCCTCCTCCAGCCCCGCCCCTTTCTCCAAATATGGGATCTTCTCACAATGTTGTGTGCAGATCTCTTACTGGGGTTGCCAAGTATAATTTGTAATGGTATTCAAAGAGCCACAAAAATGTTAATCATTTTGATATAACATTGACATAACACTATTATAAAGCAAGTAAGAGATATTCCCAACACTTTACAATGACGTACATTCAATGAACAAATATACTTTCGGATAAGTGGGTAAACAAAGTATGCTTCATGATTAGGGAGCCATCTTTGCACGTCCTGTGAAGAGATACAAGTCCCTGTCTCTTTCTGTAGGTTCTATTTACTTTCACGTTCTGGCTGCTGGTTCGTCAGTCAGTGAAAGAAAACTTCAGCAAGAAGAGGAAAATGGTCACACCGCTGGAAGATGTCCGGACAGGAGGTGAGCTTTGCAAAGTTACACAAAATCTTTTTTATTTGTATTTGTGAAGGCAGCACTGTCCTCTCATAAGCACCATAGAGTTCCATATTTATGTATCCTGGTACTACAAAAACACACCAACATGTCACTTTGTCAAACTGTGAACTTTTGTATTCTGTTCTGACTAAGTAGACGCTCACAAACGCACAAACCGGATTTTCTAATACCAGATGTGATACTGGCTAGAGGACCAGAGTTTGAGGGTCAAAAGTGTAAAACCAGCCGCCAAGAGTGAAAGCACTTATAACCACAGCTGTAAATGTAGACAGTCAATAGTTTCTGTGTAAATGACGTCTATTTTTATTGTAACACTCCTCTCTTACCCCTGACTTAATTTCATCAGAGGAGAAAGTTGAAAAGGAATCAGTGCTGAAAGTTGTGGGAGGCATGGTGATGAGCTGTTACGCCAAGTATTGGATCTTGGTGTGTGGAGGAATGTTCATCATGGTGTCGTTTGCTGGAAAACTTGTTGGATACAAGATTATCTACATGCTGATGTTCTTGATCTGCCTCTGCCTCTATCAGGTAAGATTACAGCTGCGGTCTTTATTTTGAGCAAACCAAAAGCCATTTATAGTCGCATCACCTCGTTCTCAGTAGTATCAATATCACAGAAGAACTGTGAATTTACTACAAATCCAGACAGGCTGTAGTCTCTTTAGGTAGAAAGGGATCAATCTGAAGCTGCCCTGTAGTAGTTCTGTCTCCCTGCAGTAGCGTATGATGGGAGTGGACGGGACGCTACTAAATCCCACAAGACCTTCAAACGTACAAGAGGGGCTCGTTTACTTCAACAGATTTGTAAAAGCAGCTGAAATACAAAGTTTGACGAAATCTGACTTGAGAGTCTTGATGAGGAACTGTCAACAAATTAATGTTTCAATGTTTCTGAGGATATGGGAGCTGACTTTGACCTATAAGCCAGGAGAGATGGAGAACCATGGATGGAGGAAGGATCTCCAAGGCCAAGGATCTCCGAGGAAAGAGAAAGAATACCTTTGCTATAAGACTGGGAATGGTGGTTGTCTTGGAGATGCATTGTCTTTCTTGGGCCACTTCTCTTCTCCTGAGGTTTTCTTGGTTAGATATCAACCCCTCAACTGGAGCACTGGGCTTATTTGCCATAAGTCTGCCCAGCCTGGGAGTCTTCCTGAAGTTATGGCATGCTGCTATGGAATTGTCCACCTCCACTTTCTTCTCATCTGCAATCACCTCGGTTTAAAAGCAGCCCTTCACCAAGCACTTTACTGGTTTCAGCTTTCACCTCTGGCCTCCTCTTTCTGTCTCTGTTCCAGTGAACAGAGAAGATTCCTGTCACGTTTCCAGAACAATACCTCTATTCCACCTGGCCTCAGTGTTCCAGCCTCCAAACCCCTAAATAGCAGAATCAAACCGGTCAGGAGGACCGAGGATCACTCAGGACTGTTTCAGCCATCTCAATACGCTGACGCCGTCTTTCATTGAGACTTATCCAAACCCCGTATTGACCATAGAGGCTCTGCTGAGAGCCTGAGCTTCTGTTTTAACACTGGTGGCCCTGTCACCAGAGTGAGTCTGGGGGTCAAAGCAGCTGAAAGGGCTAAAAAAGCAAGAACCATCTGGCTGATGGTAACCTGAAGCATCATCTGTTGGGACACGCGGGTATGGTGTCTGAGGCAGGAGACGCTGCTTCACTGGTAGGAGACCTGGTCTGACCTCCCCCCGACCTCAAGGGCCTCCTGTTGCAGGAACATCGGCTCAGAGGCTGAGCACTCTCACAGAGTAGCAGGGTCTGACGGGTCCTGACGGGTCCTGACAGGTCCTGACGGGTCCTGACGGGTCCTGACGGGGGACCGACTGTCAGGGGTCCCTCTTTAAAACTCTGCCAGAGACGGTTGGGGACAAAGAGCTAGTCTGAGTGTGCTGTCGGGGTCGTCCTCCCCAAAGACCAAAAAAAGCCTGCTCCAGTCGTTTGGGACCTGCCGGGTCAGAGGGCAGATCTGCTCGACACGACTGAGGCAGTTGTGATCAGGGTGACTCCCTTTTTTGGCAGCGGTTCAACCTTTTATCTGCTGATACTTCAGTTTTATTCTTTATTCTGTTGTTTTTCTAAAAAGAAAAAAAAGAAAAATTAACTCTTTGTTTAATGTTTTAATACGATTGTGTACATTTGCAAATCCCAATAAATAGGAAGGAAAGCAACAGGAGCGCTCCAGAATGGCTGGAACAGCCCGAGCACGTCAGCGTGAGTCTGCTCTGAAGTCTGGGAGGTTTATTGTTACAGCCACTTTTACAAGCGTGTCCACTTTCTTGAAGCAAACTGCCTCTGGGCGTGTGTTTCAGGAGCAATCCGACGTCTGTGTGGTGTTGTGGGTGTTTATATGCTGCTGGGGGGGGGCAGAATGACAGCAGGACAGGAGGTATTAAAAGTTCCTCCAACATGAATAAACTACAGGTGGAGTTTGGTGTCTGCAGACTCGTCATTTAGCTCAAACAATTGGCTGACAGCAGGTTAGTGGTTTCCTGGTTGAACAAAGGGATCTGTGTGAGGGCCTACAGGGCCGAGCACAAGATAAGTTAAGAAGCTGTGTTAGTCTTTGTCAGATACAAACAAAACTTCCTTTGCCAGCTGTTTGTTTGTGCAGAGGCGGCTAAGTTATTAGAAGTTATAGAAGAAGAATAAAGTTATTAAAGGGAAATGCAAAGAATGAGTATTGAGCCAGCGTACTTTGTCCTCCATTGTACATCTACAGTCTAACAATAAAAGTCTGAGGTGCGGCATACGGAGTATAAAATAAGTAAAAGGGAAATGCTGAATAAGGTTAAAGTTGTTTCTGAAGCTGTGGCTGTGCTACTACCCCCCAGGTCTATTACTCCCTGTGGAGGCGTCTGTTGAAGCTCTTTTGGTGGCTGGTTGTGGCCTACACCATGCTGGTGCTCATCTCCATATACACGTACCAGTTTGAAGACTTCCCTGGATACTGGAGAAACTTCACTGGCTTCACGGAAAAACAGTACGTATGTTAAGGACAGCTGCCTCAACAAGGCCTGACTGAGAGCAGCTGTAACCACATCTCACACCCCCCCACCTGCAGACTGGAAGCTATCGGCCTGGAGACCTTCGCTCTGTCGGAGCTCTTCACCAGTATTCTCATCCCTGGATTCTTCCTGCTGGCCTGTATTCTGCAGCTGCACTACTTCCACAAACCCTTCATGAGGATCACCGACCTAGAACACGTCACACCCTTACGCAGGTAGAGCTGCATCAACACGTGTGTGTGTGTGTGTCCGTGGGTGTGTGTGTGACCAGTATGTTATTACTATTGTGTGTACCTTCTCTTCAGAAAGGAGAAGAACGTTGTGAGGGCCAGGCCTCCTGACTGTCCTGAAGAAGCGGAGGAGCTGGTTGTTAACAGTGAGGACTCTGATGATGAAGGTAAACCTCCAAACCAAAATGACCAAGAGTTCTTTGGAAACATTCCTGAAGAGCTGATGGAGACACACAACTGTGTAAAGCTGCTGTGATTGCCCCAGATAGGTTGCTTGTCTCTTCTACACTGAGCTGTCCGGTGTTTCCTGTCCGTCCTCTCTGTCCTTTAGAGGAGCTGGTGCCCAGTAAGTGGGGTCTGGTGATGGACAGGCTACTGGTTCTGTCCAGGCGCTTCTCTGACATCCTCACAAAGGTCCAGGAGTTTGTCTGGAGGCTTCTGGAGCTCCACATTGTAAAGCTGGTGGCTCTGTTTGCTGTGTGGGTAGCGCTTCAAGAGGTAAGGCTTTTGGGTCGTACTGGTGCTTTACTGAGCAGAGCCGGAGACCTTGACCAGCGTTGTCTCTGTCTGCAGCCGTCCTTGATGAACCTGGTCCTGGTGGTGCTGTGGTCCCTGGCCATGCCCTACAGTGCCTTCAGGCCCATGACTTCCTGTCTGTCTACTATCTGGGTGTGTGTCATCATTGTGTGTAAAATGCTGTACCAGCTGAGCGTGGTCAACCCTGAAGAGTACTCCAGAACGTGTCCCCAGGTAAGTCAGGGGGCGGAGCATCAACTGAGCATGTCTACACGGGTCCCCGTGGACAACCTTCAGGGTTGTGAAGCAGCAGCTTCTAGGAAAGGGTTTCCTTCTTGGAGACATTGCTCCCCTTACAGTGTTGTAACTCGTCTTGTTTTGGTTTTACACTACCGACTACACACACTCTGATGATGCTCGTTATCACATGTTCTCTCTCTCGCAGCCTTTTACAAACGAAACAAACCTCTCACCAGAAGAGATCGGGAACTCTTCTCTGTACAAAGAGCCAGTGGACCCTGCCCAGTGGTTTGGGATCAGGAAAGACGCCACTGTCCTCGGATACAGCAAGGTAGGTGTCTGACCCCACCCCTCCTTCCAACCATCATCCAACCTGTCATCCAACCACCCATCCATCATCCATCATGCAGCCAACATGTCATCCAACCTGTCATCCATGATGGATGGATGGATTACTATGAGTGTATAGACACTATATTTGTCAAGTTCATGTAAAGGCCATATTCCATCTTAGAGACTACAGTAAATCAATGTCTGGGATTGAAGAACAGGTTTCTCTTAAAATGATGCTTCTGTTTCCATGATTTTGAGTTCAGAGTCCTTTTATTGGTTAGTGAAGGATGGCCTATCTAATATTGTCCTCACATCACAACATCCAACAGATTAATAAATACACTAAATACTGTCAATTTATAGAATCTTTGGTCCTCTAGGACCAGCAGGAGTATTAATACTTCTGAGCTAGTCTCACACTGGTCTCATACTGGACCATGTTATAGGTGCTCTACAATAACCAGGTTGCTCCTCAGGACTAAACCACCGGTGACTCATTCTTCACTCTTTTATTGTGTCGGCCACAGGCCCGTGACAGAAGGGCCTTTAGTTGGGAGAAAGGAGAAATCAGGATAAAAGCAGAGCCTAAATGCAAAAACATGAAAAAAGAGGGCCCCTCAGGCCCCTCACACATCAGGTCACATGGTTACGACATCAATGGAAAAAACAGGAAACCAGTCTGCACCTTCACGCCACATTCCTCATATCCCTATGCCACAGTCTGTGCTACGGTCAGCTCAGCGGTTTGACGCCTCCTCGTCATCAGCTCAAACTACTTTCTGCATTCGCCTCTTTTCTCAATTGAATAAATTAAATAAATTAAATAAATAGTTTGGTGGTGGAACACCAGAGCAGAAGGTGGACCACCGTAAAGTGGAGAGGCCAGCAGGACTGTCCTTCTGCTCAGAGGACACGACCTAAAGTTCTGTTTTTGAGGTGTTTTCAGATCTGACAGCCATCTGAATATTTTTGTTCACCTCTCTTATTTACATTTAGTCGTTTAGAAGATGCTTCTATCCACAGTTAGAGGCTCAACCAGCCACCGAGGAATAAAACAGAAGCTTCAGTCCTGAAGCGGCTGGTAGCGCCGACCAGAGCAGAGGTGTGGAGAAAGCAGAGGGACGTAGAGAGGACAGGAGGACAGTCAGAGCTGACAGCAGAGCTCTACTCTTTAGAAGCTTCATGGAGGACCAGAGGGTTGAGGGAGGGTTGAGGGAGGCTCTGACAGAGCTCAGGATGTCGCTCCACCTCGAGGAACAGGGGACGGACTGGTCTGGACCATCGTCTCCTGCTCGTTGTTGAGGCTGCTCTTGTGCGTTTGTCTGTCATACCAGAATCACCTCCTGCTGCTGATGCTGCTGGTGTTTGAGGCCACGGTCTACCGACACCAAGCCCACCACTACCGCCAGCTCCAGCAGGCTCCGCCCACCATCCCAGTTCTGTTCGTCACCGCCACAAGGGCCAACATGGACCAGGGCCTCCTCCCCTGCCTCAAGTTCCTGCTGAACTACACCTTCTACAAGTTTGGATTGGAGGTGCAGAAGCCACAGTCATCGTTGGTGATCACAGCGGTAACCATGGCGATGGCCAGGCGCGCTCACGCCAAGCCCTCTTCCACAGATTTGCTTCCTGATGATGGTGAACGTGATCGGCCAGCGGATGAACTTCCTGATGATAGTCCACGGCTGCTGGCTGGTGGTCATCCTGTCGCGGCGGCGGCGGGCAGCCATCGCCCGGGTCTGGCCCAGCTACTGTGTGTTCCTGTGTGTCTTCATGATCCTCCAGTACCTGCTGTGTTTGGGAATACCGCCGGCTCTGTGCACAGGTAGGAGCAGCATCCAGGTGAACAGGCTCACGACAGCAGATTCACACCTGAACTCCTGTGGCTTGTTGACTCACACACACACACACACACGCACACACACACACACATACACACACACACATATACACACACTCACACACACACATATACACACACATTTACTCTCTCACACACACACGCTCACTCACACACACACATATACACACACTCACTCACACATACACACATCTTCCCCCCACTTCTCTCTCTCTCTACCTGTCCCCCACCTGTCTGTGTCTCTACCTCTCTCTCTCTCCATTTCTAACTGTCTCTCTCTACCTCTCTCCCCGCACCTCTCTCTCTCTCTTTCTCCACCCCCCCACCTGTCTGTAGAATACCCGTGGAGGTGGAAGACTACCGTCTTGATGAACTCGGCTCTTATCAAGTGGATCTACCTGCCTGACTTTTACACCCTTCCTGACTCCAGATCTCTCATCGGTGAGTGAACACGTGAATGTCTTGGAATCATTTTCAAGAAATCACTATTGTAATTGGTGTAAGTGGTTACTGGTTTTGGAGGTTACTGGTACTGGTGCTGGTGCTGGTACTGGTACTGGTACTGGTATTGATACTGGTACTGGTCCTGACACCCACACCAGCCAGTTTGGAAGGTGGCCTTCACCTTGCTTCAAGGTCATGTGACCTCAGTGATGGCTTCTACTCTGATATAAGGAATAAGTCAGTGGACAGTTCATTTTTTTTATGCATTCTTAAATAAAAGTAAAGGAATTATCATTAAATGAAGCAGCTTTGTTGGTCTGAACCTGTGGCGCAGGATCGTTTGTGTTCAAACCCCAGTGAGCGGTAGAGATCACGCTGTTGTACCGTTCTAATTTTTGTGCCAACAGCGGATTTTGTGTTGCTGATGTGTGCCTCCCAGCAGTGGAAGGTGTTTGAGTGTGAGCGCACCGGGGAGTGGACAGTTCTGGCAGGAGAGAACACGGACGACCCAGAACAAGTGGACGCTCGAGTCTCTAATCCTGCAGACAATTTCATTAACTGCAGGTAAAAAGCAGCATTTTACACCATAAAAACATACGTACGATCTCCACAAGGACGTCTGGAGCTCAGTAGGGCATCCTCGTCCTGACACTGTCTCTCTCCTCCAGGAGCTACCTGGACATGGCCAAGGTTGTGGTGTTCCGACACTTGATCTGGCTCGTGTTGTCGGTGGTCTTCATCACCGGAGCCACCAGGATCTCAGTGTTTGGACTCGGATACCTCCTCGCCTGTTTTTTTTTCCTTCTGTTTGGGACTCATTTATTGGCCAAGCCCTGCAGGACCCGCCTCAACATGTGGGACTGTCTCATCATCTACAATGTGGCCGTCATTATCTCCAAGAACATGTTGTCAGTAAGTATCAGCAGATACACCAGCTATTACAGTCCAGGACGTTCAGTTTGATGGTGTTGATGATCAAGATGATGATGATGATGATGGTGATGGTGATGATGATGATGATGGTGATGGTGATGATGATGATGATGATGGTGATGATGATGGTGATGATGATGGTGATGATGGTGATGATGGTGATGTGATGGTGAAGGTGATGATGATGATGGTGATGATGATGGTGATGATGATGGTGATGATGGTGATGATGGTGATGTGATGGTGATGATGATGATGGTGATGATGGTGATGATGGTGATGGTGATGAGGATGATGATGATGGTGATGATGGTGTTGATGGTGTTGATTGTGATGATGGTGATGATGGTGATGATGGTGATGATGATGGTGATGATGGTGATGGTGATGATGATGGTGATGATGATGACGATGATGGTGGTAATGAGGATGATGGTGATGATAATGGTGATGACGATGGTGCTGATGGTGGTGATGGTGGTGATGATGGTGATGGTGATGGTGATGATGGTGATGATGATGGTGATGATGATGACGATGATGGTGGTGATGAGGATGATGGTGATGATGATGGTGGTGATGGTGATGATGATGGTGATGATGGTGATGATGATGATGGGGATGATGGTGATGGTGATGATGATGATGATGACGATGATGGGGATGATGATGATGGTGATGATGATGATGGTGATGATGATGATGATGGTGATGATGATGGTGATGATGATAATGGTGATGATTCTGATGATGATGATAGTGGTGATGATGATGGTAATGATGATGGTGATGATGGTGATGAGGATGATGACGATGATGATGATGGTGATAATGATGATGGTGATGATGATGATGATGATGGTGATGATGATGATGATGATGATGATGATGGTGATGATGATGATGATGATGGTGATGATAATGATGGTGATGATGATGATGGTGATGATTCTGATGATGATGATAGTGATGGTAATGATGATGGTGATGGTGATGATGGTGATGATGATGATGATGATGGTGATGATGATGATGATGGTGATGATGATGATGATGATGATGATGGTGATGATGATGATGATGATGGTGATGATGATGATGATGGTGATGGTGATGATGATGATGATGATGATGGGGATGATGATGGTAATGATGATGATGATGGGGATGATGGTGATGGTGGTGATGGTGATGATGATGATGATGATGGTAATGATGATGATGATGATGAAGAAGGTGATTTTGTTGTCCCTCTTCCAGATCCTGGCCTGTGTGTTTGTCTTCGAGATGCAGAACAACTTTTGCTGGGTGATTCAGCTCTTCAGCCTGGTCTGTACAGTCAGTGGATACTACGACCGTAAGTCTGCTCAACCTGAGGGCACTTTTAGATGAATGCATCTTCACATCAGCCTGACTTTTGTCCGCTGATATTTGGAAGAATGCAGCAGGTGAAGTTCTCTTCTCATGGATAGAACCTCTTCAGGTTCACGTCATAACCAGAACTTGCCGATGTCCGAGGAAACTCCCATGATGCATTAGGAGTCTCCCTCTTTTGGCAGCACTCTTATAAATCAAGTTCTGTGGTGAACTTGAACCTCCTAGTGATGCGTGAACGCTACACCCATGACCTCATGACCTGGGGGACATTTTTTAAACCCGATGAGCCCAAACAGCAAAGAGAAATTAAGAATGTCTCAAAAACAGCTGGGCCTCCGTAGAGGGTCTTGACCCCGCCCCTTTTTGAGCGGGACGTCACAGTTGGCCGAGCGGTCCAACTGCCCAACCCCCGCTCTGTCAGCCCCCCACCGTCGAGGGGGGTTTGGACCTGTGGATGATCTCCCTGGTCTTGGTGGTTCTGTTCATGGACACCAGATATGGGCCACGGTGGTGTAGCACTGGGGTGTTAGACCGCCTTTGAAGGTGAACGGTCTAACGACAGCTGCTCTGGTCTCTGACAACAGCAAGGGTCTTCCACTGAGACAGTGAGGACATGTCCACCCAGGGTCTCATCTCCCTCACGGCCTTTCACCAAAGCAAACCTGAGCCACATCTGTTGGCTCTCGTTGTCTGGTTGCACCATCTGGATCTGACATCTGGGCTGGGACAACACAGTAGAGGGCTGGAGGCTTTACTCTGAGCACACGTGACCCACTGTGTGTGTGTCTGTGTGTGTGTGTGTGAGACTTAATCTGACTCACTACACAATCACTAGTGTTGATGAGTTGTCATACCAGCACTTTCACCTCCGGAGGCCTCGTCACTTGTTTTCAGTCCAGCTCTGTACTTCTTCTACTTGTCACAAATTCTCTGCATTCTGAAAAAGTTTAAGGAGGAGTTTTAGTTTTACTTGATCATGTAACAGTTGTTGTATCCTAATTCAACTATCGTCTGATTTACACCAAATATAAACCACAACTATTTCTATGTAGACCTTTAATTGAATACTGTTTTATATTAATAAATACACATCCAAAATTAACATAACATTTTGTTAGTTGAGTAAATGTAAGGGCTCTAACACAAGCTGCTATTGGATGGATAGTGTCAAATAAAGCCTTGTAATTGTGTGTGTGTGTGTGTGTGTGTGTGTGTGTGTGTGTGTGCATGTGTGTGTTATCTGACAGCTAAAGCAGTGAATGACAAGACCTGCAGTCTTCCCATTGGGGAGGCTGGGATCCTCTGGGACAGCATCTGCTTCTTCTTCCTGTTACTCCAGCGAAGGGTCTTCCTCAGTTTCTACTTCCTTCACGTGGTGGCTGAGCTCCAGGCTTCAGCCAAGCAGGCCTCCAGGTAAAACACATGTGGCTGAGGGGACACCTTTCATTTGACCTGATATAAAATACTCTTTCCTCCGAGTGGAGGACAGGCGGGGGGGGGGTTTAAACATCCTCCACCTGTACTACGTACAGTTGTATTGATTCTCTGGTGTGTGTGTGTTTATATGTTTTATATATACTTGAACATGCATGTATGTGTCGGCAGCTTGAATACACATTGCCATTTTAATATCTTCTTGATAGGTGAATCAGAATGTCATTTCTCATGATTTCAGCAGCCTTCTGTCTGTGTGATATTTGTGTGGTTGTTGTGTAATGTCAGCTTTGTTCCCTGATTCAGGGGCTTTGAACTCTTCAAAGCCAGTATCATGAAGAACACCAAGAGCTACCAACAAGCTGAGGAGAAATCTCTGTCTCAGCTCAAAAGATCGTGAGTGTTCAGTGAAGGAAAATACAGCTACTGAGATTTGTTGTTGCAGTTCAAATTGTGCATCAATTGAATTTTGTTTATGCTGAAATAGATAACGGAACCAGCTGATGAACACATAAATGATTACCCCAGGGTTCTGGTGGAGTCCTTTACTCCTCCATGTATCCATGAAGATACTTTGGCTCTCTGTGTTAGTGAGTTTGAAAAGTTGGAAAGGTGATAATTCACTTTACTCTTATGGTTTAGTATGTTTAAGCCCCTACCTTATTCTGGCCCCCATCTTATTCTGCTGCATCATCCACCCGGCCGCAGGGCTTTACGATGGTTGGGGGGCTCTGGGGGGGCCTGGCCATGTCCCTGTTTCTGGATGAACCCCTCCACCATGACGAGGTAGCAGTTCAGGGGGGGGTCGGCCCAAGAGTGAAGCAACTATGATGAAGATCAGCACTTCTGAGTCCATGGCTCTCAGTGGAGGGGGTGGGCTGAGGCTGAAGGGGTTAACCTTAATAAGAAAGGAACCCAGATCAGATCTGAGGTCCTTCTTATGCAGAAGAACAGCCTCCAAACATGGGCCAAATGATGAAAAACAACACTACACTACAAAGTGTTTTAAATGACTTTATTATATTTCAGGAGTCATCCACTGCTCCAAATTCAGATTTATCAAGTTTGTCAAGTTTAATATGTCTGTTTTTTATATTATAAAACTATGTACAATGTTAATTCAAATATGTAGTTGATATTTTGAGTGAGAGAGATAATAATATTGGTAATTAGAAGATAATGCTGAGCGTCGATGTTGATTTGATTTTATTGATGTATTTATTAATATAAAACAGTATTCAATTAAAAGGTCTCCATAGAATTAGTTGTGGTTTATATTTAGTGTAAATCAGACGATAGTTGAATTAGGATACAACAACTGTTACATGATCAAGTAAAACTAAAACTCCTCCTTAAACTTTTTCAGAATGCAGAGAATTTCTGACAAGCAGAAGAAGTACAGAGCTGGACTGAAAACAAGTGACGAGGCCTCCGGAGGTGAAAGTGCCGGTATGACAACTCATCAACACTAGTGATTGTGTAGTGAGTCAGATTAAGTCTCACACACACACACACACACACACACACACACACACACACACACACACACACACACACACACACACGATTACGGCTCTTTAAGTGTTGCCACCTTTTTTCAAGTGACCAAAATGAATTGGACACTCAGAATCGGTTTGGCCTGCTGGAGGAGGTAGTGGGCCTGAAGCTGGTTCCACACGTGAAGGAGAAGCTGCAGCACAGACGATCTCAACGGGAGTTCAACTCACATCCTGTGACGTAGAAAGAACCAGAGATCAGAACAACAGAAACGTGGACTAGTCAGCCCAACTCAATACTCAAATTATTTAATCCAAGTCAAGTTTGGAGTCTTCCAAAAGACCACAAGTTTAAGTCTATCAAGCCCCATCACCAGCACAAGCAATTCACTTCATTCACATCACTTTGATTCTTCCTGGTGATGGCTGGAGGAGAAGGAAGGAAGAGAATGAGGGAAAAACAGAAAGAGGAGAGAATAGACATGCAGATGCATGACGGGGAGTGATCAAAGCAGGGCTGGGAGGGTCCGTGGAGCAGCCTCAGCCCTGATCAGGGTGTAGAACACCTGAAGGCTTGTCCACTCTTATTTATTGTCTCCTCTGAAGGACAGCTAAGGTCCAGGCATTCCTAATGATCCACCCCTTCCCCTTTGTTTCAGCACAAAGTTAGGAAATCTCTTTTTGGACCTTTCCCCCTGGCTCCCTCTTGCCTTTGTACTTTGTACCTGCACTTGTGGTCAGAATAGATGATGAAGAATCCGTTGTTTCCATGTCCGTTGCATGTACCTCCTCTCCTTAAGTGGCCTGTTTCTCATCATGTTCCCCAGATCCTTCAACACCTGAGGTGGACCTTGTTGACCTGGGCGACATCAGAGCTGGTAGGACTTGTCTTTGTCTACATGGCGCAGCATACACACACTCATCGTGAGGTTTGACTCGGTGTGATTGTAGCGTCACGGCTGTTGCTCATGTTTTTGTGACAGAGACCCAGGAGGAGAGGTCCAGGAAGATTAAGGGCTATCCTCCATGGTTGGACCACTCAACAGGTATGACACCGTCATCATCATGATCCTGACTTCTCCTGATTGCCATTTCTCTCCTTCTTAAAGTGCTCCACATAGGAGATTACTACCTGTTCGAATCAGAAAGTGAAGATGAAGAAGAGTCGCAGTCTGAAGAACAGAAGCCTCCAAAACAGACAGCGTGTCAGGTCAGACACAAACATCATTCATTGTTGACAAAGACTGTTGGTTTTGGAAGAATTACATGTAGCCAGTAAAGGTCTCTCTCTCTCCTCAGTCTACCAGTACAAACTGTCTTCACTAACATGGTCCACATCACCTTCAATGACCTTCATTCACCAGCATGTCATTGCACTTACTGATTATGTACACAATTAAATATCATTATTTTATTATAGCTCCAAATAAAACACTTGAGTTTTTTAAACTCCACCCAGCACCCAGAGACAGCCAGACCTCTGCAGGCCCAGCGTGGTGAGATGGGAATAGTCCTCTGAGTCACCTGGTTTTACCTTCACAGCTAGCCTACCATTCGTGGGTGAGCAGTGTGAAAACAGCCCTGAGGGAACGTCAGAGTCTGCAAAAACATCTACGGACCAAGAAAGAAGAAGAACAAGACCCCCAGACCAGGACAGGTAAATGATCTAGAGGCCTGAGGCTCAGCTCCACCTTTGGCTTCAGGCGTGTTCAGGTGTGAAGTCCTCATTAACGTCTCCTCACAGTGAAGTGCTTCTCAGACTTGTTCTTTCCCGTTCCTCTGTGGAGGACGAATGTGTGTTGTACTGAAACAAACACCAGTAACACCAGTAATCAAAAAACCTTCAACAGAGTTCAACAACCTCCCATTCTTGTGTGTGTTTTCTTGTGTGTGTGTTTGTGCGTGTGTCTGTGCTTGTGTGTCTCTGTTTGTGTGTCTCTGTTTGTGTGTGTCTGTGTGTGTGTTTATCTGTGTGTGTGTATGTGTGTGTCTAGGTTGTGAGGACCCTGATCTCCAGGAGCAGAAGCAGTCTGGTAGGCTCCCCTTTGCTGCCTCCTCACACTTGATTCTTG
>CAJVRN010000190.1:192500-226362 GCA_911728415.1 Lagocephalus sceleratus
TTCGGGGTGAGGGATTATGTTCCTCTTCTGCAGAGCGATGAGATGTTCTAGTAAACCTTCTTCTGGAGCTGTTTGAGGGATTTATAACTCCAGGAATGTGGTTTGATCTTGAGAGCTTCCCGAGGAACCAGAGGTAGACTCTCTGGTTGGGTAATACAGTTCTCCAGCCAAACAGAGCAGCATGGTCTCTCTGGGACTACCTGCTCCTTCACCTTCTCCAGCTCAGTTGATGTCTTTAATGTCCCCCCATCAAGGCCCAGTAAGAATATGAGGATCAAAGAGGGATTTTAGGCTAGACACGCTAGTGTGAACAGAGATCAGACGATCAAATAATCAGAGTGACGCCCCCCCCATCCCCAGAAACACAGTACTGCGGCTGACATCGCCTCCACGCTGTCGGAGGACCAGGTTCCTGAGGCCTTCCTGGTGATGCTGTTGATCCAGTTCAGCACCATGATTATCGACAGAGCTTTGTACCTGCGCAAGGCCGTCTTGGGGAAGCTCATCTTCCAGGTGGGCTGTGTCACCCCGGGACCATCCATCCTGGAGCTCTTCCCCGTCTCGCTGTCCGCTGGTGATGTGTTGTTTTAATGATACCTTCGCCCTCAGGTGATCCTGGTGTTTGGAATCCACCTGTGGATGTTCTTTATCCTGCCAGCAGTCACTGAAAGGTTGAATCTGTCTGATGGCTGCTCCGCCGCTCACGTCTGACACAGAATAACCTTGTTGTGTCCCTTCTCTCTTCAGGATGTTCAATCAGAACTTTGTAGCTCAACTCTGGTACTTTGTCAAGTGTATCTACTTCGGCCTGTCGGCCC
The DNA here is from genome assembly GCA_911728415.1 of Lagocephalus sceleratus. Taxonomy (NCBI): domain Eukaryota; kingdom Metazoa; phylum Chordata; class Actinopteri; order Tetraodontiformes; family Tetraodontidae; genus Lagocephalus; species Lagocephalus sceleratus. The sequence goes on from CAJVRN010000190.1 coordinate 193,319, forward strand.
TCCAGATCCGCTGTGGCTACCCCACCCGTATCCTTGGAAACTTCCTCACCAAGAAATACAACCACCTCAACCTGTTCCTCTTCCAAGGGTACCGACATAACGGAGTAACACAACGGCCTCTGCTTTCACCTTAGGTCTTAACACCTGTGTGTGTGTATGTGTGTGTGTGTGTGTGTGTGTGTAGGTTTCGGCTGGTGCCGTTCCTGGTGGAGCTGCGGGCTGTGATGGACTGGGTCTGGACTGACACCACCCTGTCTCTGTCAAATTGGATGTGTGTGGAGGACATTTACGCGAACATCTTCATAATCAAATGCAGCCGTGAGACCGAGAAGGTATGAAGGGAACTCTGGGGGGTCCTGACACCTCAGAACATGTCTGCCAGAACCAGTTAGAAGACCAGTAGACAGTTTCAGATCCAGGTCAGATCGACCACCAAGAAGGAGACAGGAGTGGGGGAGCAGGGAGAAACGGAGGCTCAGGATAGTTAAGAGTTGAAGGGGGGGCACAAACTAGAATATCCATTTGATTCTAAGATCAGTCATGGGCTCCAGCCCCCCCAGCCAGACGTCAATAACTTTCTGTTTCTGGAGGCTCTGAGAACCACGATGTCGTGTTTGTGTTTGAGATGGAGGACAGAGGTTTCTTCCACTGAGAAGGTTCAACCTGAATTAATGTTGTCTTCACAGAAATACCCACAGCCCAAAGGACAGAAGAAGAAGAAGATAGTCAAATACGGCATGGGAGGGCTCATCATCTTCTTCTTGATCTGCATCATTTGGTTTCCTCTCCTGTTCATCTCATTGGTCAGATCAGTGGTGGGTGTGGTCAACCACCCCATTGACGTTACGGTCACAATCAAGCTGGGAGGATATGAGGTAACCGGTGTTTCACAGAAACCTTCTTCCTCTCTTTGAGTCACAGCCTCTAAGAAGCGTAGATGTTTAAAGATCTCACAGGACAGATGTGGAAAGTTTAGTTTCACCTGTCTGAAACACAGTAACAACCACCTCAACTCCCCCCTGACGCTAACCCTTGATTTCTGAGGTCGCAGTAGAGTTGGTGTGTGTGTGTGTGTGTGTGTGTGTGTGTGTGTGTGTGTGTGTGTGTGTGTGTGTGTGCAGTCTTCTGACATACCTTTCCTCCTGTCTGTACGTGCAGCCTCTGTTCACCATGAGCGTGCAGCAGCAGTCCATCCAGCCCTTCACAAACAATGAATATGAAGAGCTCACGCGCGAGTTTGAGCACAATGCGGTTCGTACTGACTCCAGATTTCTGTCCCCTCTTTAGTTTTAACACTTCTGCCCATGACTGTTTGTTTTTCTGTATTCATAGATGAGTTTCACAGGGATGCTGAGTTAGTGATTTTATTATTAATTTATTGGTAATTTTACTATTATCAGACAAAACACCAATTTATTGTGTTCCATTATAAGTTCATTATTAACAAAAATCAAAACAGTTGTTAAAATGGTTTAATGAGGTGTTATCAGTTTGATTATTGTAAATATGAGTCGCAGCATTCATCCAAAAAAAAATCCCAACAATTTGTTACATAGCAATTTTAATCATTTTAGTTGAAAAGAGAGAGGACTTGACTCATTTTCCGTCTTGCTGTCCCGTCAGGATCAGCCTGATTGATGCAGAGCTTAACTGAGACTTTAAGAAAAGCTTAAATCCAAGCAACTAAAGCCTGGGTGACATGGGTCGGCACTGGGGCTGAACAGATCTGGTGCCCAGCTCACTCAGGTTTGCTGGTGAACTGGGTTCTGAGGAACTTCCTGGGTTTAGGTGCTCTACTGGTTCTCTCCCAGTACCTGTGTTTGGCTGTAGGTGACACCTCAAAATGCTGTTTCTCCCATGTGCTTGGCTGTAGTGACGTCGCTGCCTCTGCCCTCCCCGACTCTTTCAGGTGGCCATGCAGTTCATAACTCTGTACAGCTACGAGGACATCGTCACAGCCATGATTGAGGGCAGTTCTGGCTCCGTGTGGAGAATCAGCCCCCCAAGTAGACAGGAAGTCATCAAAGAGCTGCTCAGCAGTCCCGCTGATCTAACCTTGCGTCTGGCCTGGAACTTCCAAAGGTAATCAATCAATCAGTCAATCACTCAATCAATCAGTCTGTGTGTGTGTGTGTGTGTGTGTGTGTGTGTGTTTGTGTGTGTGTCTAATGTAGATGCTGCTGTCTTGAACAGGGACCTGGGGAAAGGAGGGACGGTTGAATATTCCTTTGACAAACACTCTGTGTCTCTGGAGCCGGGGAACCCAGTCAGAGCCCAGATGGCCTCGTTACTGCTCGGCAACCGTAGCGAGCCAGTGTAGGTCTTGTGTGTGTGTGATTAAAGGGAGAGAGAGTGGTGTTTTTTTAAGAGTAACATCTTATGTGTGGTGTCCTTTGTCCCAGACACATCCCTAATTTGTTTCCGAACTACCTCCGTGCCCCCAATGGAGCTGAAGCCAAACCAGTCAGTCAGCTCTATAAAGGTCAGACATCAAAGACTGACACTGACATCAAAGACTGACACTGACTGAACACATTAGTATGGTGAAGTATATATTAAATCTAATGAGGTGTTTTCAGGGGTCATATTCCCTTACTCATGAAAATGTGCTAATTTTACTACTTTGGAGATGTTTAGATGTTTATTGTTGTATGTCAAGAGTTTCATCTAAAGTCCAATATGCTGGACCTTCTTTGGGTCTACATGTAAAACTGAATTTAATTTTAAAGCAGCAGCTGTTGAAGGTGGTTGTTCTGTAGGTGGTGAAGACGACTTTCTGGATATCAGCCTGTCCCTGAAGAGTGACAGGGCTCTGAAGGGCAGCGTGAACCAGGAATGGTGGGACATCGCCATCAAAGACTGCGTGCCCTCCTCCTGTGGCGTCCTACCCATGGTCATATTCAACGACAAAGTCAGTCCACCAAGTCTGGGCTTCCTCGCTGGATATGGGTAAGGAATGTGATCTGGATCTAGAACCCCTAGAGCCGTCTTTACTGGCTGAAATGGGCACAGACTGGTCAATGAATCTGTCCAGTGGAGAACAATAATCATAACAACAACAAGAGCTACATGCGGCAGCTGGCTCCATAGGTCACCACACACGCATGTACTGGTACGATAACAAAGTTCTTGACCTCCGCCTTCTTCGTTCCAGGATCATGGGTTTGTATGTTTCTGTGGTCTTGGTCATTGGGAAATTTGTGCGCGGCTTCTTCAGTGAAATATCACACTCCATCATGTTTGAAGAGTTGCCCTGTGTGGACCGCATCCTCAAGCTCTGCACTGATATCTTCCTGGTGAGCGTGTGTATAAAACACACACACACACACACACACACACACACACACACCTCCTACCACGGTCAATCAACAATTGATTTGATTTCAGGTTCGTGAGACCGGAGAGCTGGAACTAGAAGAGGAGCTGTACTCTAAACTGATCTTCCTCTATCGCTCTCCAGAGACGATGATCAAATGGACCAGAGACATCCACACCCACGACCAGAACCCAAGAATATAAGACATACTGGTCAAGGTCGCTGCAAAGGTTTAGAGTAGGGGCCCTCGACAGGCGAACTCCGGCCTGGGTCCGGACCTTCAGAGTCTTCCACATTTTAAGTTTAAAGCGACTGCAAAGTGATGGCGTTAGAAACGCTGCCCAAGAAAGCCGAGGGTTTGAAGACGAGGAGACAGACGCCCGTGTTGGTTCTGCCTTCTTCGCTCCGAGTTACTGGCTGTGGTGAAAAGTGGAAACCTGAAGTGGAACTATTTTGAGGAGTGTAACCCACAAAATTCCAAGGCAAGAAGACTTTTAGGCGAACTCAGGAAGCCCTTTGGGGAAAGGCTCTTGATGCACCTTTAGATGGCAAAGAGGAGCAAGAGCTCAAGGACAAAATGATGCTAATTCCCAAATTGGCCTCTCAACTCCAGCTGCCACGGGACGAGCATAGCTGTGCACAGATGTGCAGTCACAGCTGGACAGCGCTGTTGTGGAGAAGCAGTGTTTAACGCCAGCAGACATGTCGGCCTCCACAGTTAAGACGGTCGAGTTTGGTTATCGGGCAGTTTTCATAAATGCTCGTGGGGACGTTTGAGGCTTCTTTTAAATTATTGATGAAGGCTTTTCTGTACCTTGTCTAATGAGTAGTACTAAATAGTTTTTCTTACAGTCTACACTATGCAATGAAATGCTAATAGCAAATTAAAAATAAGCTCTTCCTTCCTGCTGGGAAGGAAGAGCACCTTTGCAGACCTCTGGCAAACTTAATCGAAGACCGCTGGTCGCGTTTTGGAAAATTCCTTGTTAACATTTTGCGGGACTCATTAATAGTATTTAGGACAGGCACAGATGGGGAGAAGAAGTGGCTCCTCCTACTTCTGATGGGGGGGCTATTTGGGGAAATACCAGTGATGCTGCAACTGTTAATGTCCCAAAACTGGTGTGAATGCTGGTTTAGTCGGTGAAGAAGAGACGCTGCTGAGGCTGTGACTGATGTCCAGGATCCTGCCTCCAGCTTGATGAGGGACTGACCCGGCGTCAGGCTTCATGTCAGGGGGACCACATGGCTATGGAGCCACATCAGGGCCAAAAGGTTTCACCATTGGGAAAAAATAAAATAAAAACTTTTGAAACTGGAAGGTTATGATGTTGACATACAATCAGATGTTATATTGTGTTTATTACTGAGGGTATTTTTTTCTGAAAGAATTGTTTGAAAGCTCCACTAAAATAAACTCTAGGTAGGCTGACCTGGGGGAGCAGAGGCCGTGCTGCATTGTCTTCACGGTGACCTTGGGACAGTTGGAGACTGTCTCAAGGTCACTGGCAACCTGTTCACACTGGAGGAGATCAACACGTTCCTGGACGAACCCTACAAGAAACCCATAAAAATCAGTGACTGTTTCAGTGTCATGGACAAAGATGTAAGATCGGTTAATATTAACAAAAAGCTGGCTTCTTTTGAGGTTGGATGAAAAAGTTCCAGATTGAAAAAACACATAAGAGCAGAAAGAAAAGGAAAAAACAGGTCAAACTGCAGCAAATCAAGAATATAAACACGGTGTTTTCCACATCTCTGCTCCTCCTCTCTGTTCCAGCTTTCCATGTTAACATCTTTACACATCACATCACATTAAACATCGTGGGGGGGGGGCAGGAGCTCAGAAACAGATGGATGTGCTCTTTGAGATGAGATGGACTGGGCTCTTTGAGGACTGTTGGATGCTGGCAGAGAGACCCTGGCTGCTGCTTCCCCTCCAGAGCAGCACACTTCTTTGAACATTTCTTTGATACTTTGATGGCCTTATATGCAGGTTTTGATGTGGTTTTAATTCATCCTTGTCCAGTCAACATGATGGTAGTGAAGAACTCATTTGGGGAACTGTATGTGGCCTCGCCACAGCCTGACCAGAGGACGGTACCACTGGGAGGGCGCTAATGAGACTGGTCATGAACAGTGGGACCAGTGGACGGTACCACTGGGGGGCGCTAGTGCCACCAGTGTTTTTTGTATTTTTATATTTTAAATGCACCTTTACCTTTTAAATGAATACATGTGATACATCATCTAATATATCAAACACAACTTTAACAAAAAGACAACATTAAAAAAAAGCACAAGAACATTAACACATAAACAACGTTAACAAAAACACAACATTAACAAAAGCACAACAATATTAACAGAAACATTAAGAGAATACACAACAAAAACACAATGACATTAACAAAAGTTCAACATAACAGAACACAATGTTAACAGAAAACACACCAACCTTAATTGAAAATAAAAAAAAAAAAAACAAAAAAAAAAAAAAAAAAAACAAAAAAAAAAAAAAATATTAATTGTGTTCTCTTAATGTTGTTGGTTTTTTGTTAATGTATTTGTGTTAATTTTGTTGCTTTTCTTGTTGATGTCATGATTTCTCTTCAGGTTGTTGTGATTTCTGTTAATGTCATGTTTTTTGTTAAAGTGTTTTTGTTAATGTTTTTTGTTGATGTGTTTTCTGTATTATTGATGTTGTGTTATGTGTTAATGTTGTGTTTTTTTTTGTCTGGTACAAGCAGAGCTAGAGTTAATTTATGTACCGCGTGTATCATAGCAGAAATGGTGAGAATGTTGCATTCACTTCCCTTCTCCAATTACATTTACATTCAACCCCCCCGATTGGAGTTGAAGAGTCTCAATGCATGGGGGGGAATTTGTCTGTGGAGCAGGACAGTGGCAGAAGCCTGTTACTGAAGCTGCTCCTCTGCGTGGAGATGGTGGGGTGTCAGGCTGTCCAGCTCCGTGCCTATCACAGAGCCTAAGCAGTTTGTCTAGACATAACCCTCCTGTTCATAGGGAGCTAACAAAGTAAACAAGCCCACACCACCTCACTGCCTCTCATCACGGGTGACTGCAGAGTATAGCCGGTAACACTCAACCTCCTCCACAAACTTCCATTCCATGTCCCCATGGCCAGGATCTTTGTCCAAGGAATGGGTTGTCGGGGTCCTCGCCCACGACTGCCACCCAAATCACAGGGCACCAAACCCATCTGGGGACATTACAGGTTTTTTGTTTAAAATATGATTAGTGTTGTTTGTAATTCAACAATATCTATACATTTTAGAAGTTATGACATTCATCATACATGCAAATAATTTGTGTAAGAACATTTATGGGATACAATATAGAGATTTCACACAAATTCATTATTATTGTATGTATGATTTCATTAGATCATGTATGATGTATGGTTTCGTCTCATCTTCTTCAGCTTCCGGGTCCAGGTTGCAGGGGCAGCAGCTTCAGGAGGTATGGCCAGACAGCCCTCAACCCAGCCACTTCATCAGCTCCTCCAGGGAACCCCAGGTGCTCCCAGGACAGGCAAGAGACATAATCTCTCCAACTCACCCTGGGCCGGGCACAAGGCCTCCTCCCGGTGGGACATGTCCTAACACCTCTGAGGGGAGGCACCCCGAAGGCGTCCTAACCAGATGCGCATGTGGACTGGTTGGGCAAACTCCCAACTCTACTTCAGCACCCCAGCGAGGGTGAAGAGCTGATCCGTGGTTCCACGACCAGAATGAAACCCACATTGTTCCTCCTCGATCAGAGGTTCAACTATCGACCGAATCCTCTTTTCCAGCACCCTTGCATAGCCTTTCCCAGGGAGGCTGAGGAGTGTGATCCCCCTGTAGCTGGAACACACCCTCTAGTCCCCTCTTTTAAAGATAGGGACCACGACCATCTGCCAGTCCAAGGGCACTGCCCTCCATGCAATGTTGCAGAGGCGTGTCAGCCAGGACAGCCCTGCAACATCCAGAGCCTTGAGATAACCCCAGATGGATCTCATCCACTCCCAGAGCTCTGCCACCTGGCAGTTGTTTCACTACCTCGGCAACTTCTGCTCCGGTGATTGGACGGCCCACCTCCAGGCCCCCCAACTCTGTTTCTCCTTGGAAGTATGTGTTGGTAGGATTGAGGAGCTCCTCAAATTATTCCTTCCACCTCTGGGTAATTGCCCCAGGCAATGTCAGCAGCATTTATAACTCCCTGTCTGCACCATGCTAGGTGCAGACAGGGAGTTATAAATAACAGAGTGACAGTCACTCTGTTATTCATCACTCTGTTAGTCACTCTGTCAGGTTTGGAGTGGTTTTGAAAAGAAGAGTGGGAAAATATTGGCACATCAAGATGTGCTATGCTGCTAGGCTCCTACCCAAAAAGCCTGAGTGCTGTAATAAAAGCCAAAGGTGCTGCAACAAAGTATTATTTTAAGGGTGCGCATATTTATGCAACCAGTTTATTTTAAGTTTATTTTATATTTTTCATCTTGAAAGGTTTCAATTTTTTTCAATTGCATTGTACAGGTTATAGGTCACATTAAGGGTGGAAAAAGTTAGAAAAAATTATTTGTCTTGCTCCCATTTTGTAACCTCGTGAAAACCTGGAATTTCAAGGGTGTGTAGACTTTTTATATCCACCGTATGCAGTCAGGGGCTTAACACCCCTGGTAGGGTCTCCCAAGGAAAATGGGTCAAAAAGACAAGACTACATGTCCTAATTTTAAAGTGTTGTGATGTACAAACTATTTTAATTCATGATGGAATAATAATTTCTTTTGAGAGGAACCTTGTAATGATGTTGCAGGAAATACTCTAAATTAGTTTTTGTATTCATTTTTATATATGTTTAGAAATTTTTAAAATTATACTTATTGAGTTATGATGAAGGGGGTGTCGGTGCCAGCAGCTACGCAGTCTTTGCAGCGCACCTCTGATCCAGTACAGTCACATACGATGGCCTGGACCGTGTTGTCCTGTTCCAGGCCCTGTGTGTCTGAGACCCTCAGAACTACAGTGTACTGACCGCTTTCCAACTCCGTAGCCAAATTCAAAATGATGCCAGTTTCTACAACAAAGAAGACACATCTCAGTCCATTGTTGTCCAACATCTTGATCTCAAATCCACACATTAGTCCCTATATTACATACTGGAGTCATTCATTCTGGCGGTCCAGTTGCTCTTGGCTGTGCCCTCTAAGGCTACGCTGTATGGAGATCCAAATCCTGGTCCATCTTTGTCATGTACTGACAACAGCTGAGGAGCAGAGTCCTTGTTACACACCTGGGGAAAGCAGAATAATATTAACAAAGTACTGGACATGAGGGTTTGATTAGAAAAAGAACTCCAGGATGTGTGATGGACGCACTCTGATTGAACGTTCCACAATGATGGGGGCATTGTCATTGACATCTTCCAACTGGATGATGAGAGTACCAGTTCCTGTGGCTGGGACTTCGTCTGATGTGACGGGGACGCAATGTTTAATTAAGGTCACCTTAAAAAGAACAGTTGTCCGTGTGCAAGTCACCTACCGTCGTCATAAGCACCAATGAGAGCAGTGTACTTGTTGTCTTTGACAAAGGTGGACTCTCTGTCCATGGGACTTTTCACCGTAATCACACCTGTGTTTTTGTCCACATTGAGCCAACCACCAGGGTCCCTCAGGACTCTGTACCTGAAAATCACCACCATCACAGAAATGATTATTCTAATGTCAATCATGTTGACATTTGAGGAATGTTATGCATTGACTGAGCTATTAGAATTATTCCAATTCATGAGAATCAAATGTCATTAAATGTCTCGTGCAGTCACTAGGAGAGTTGAATGCCATTGACAGTTCTTGACTCTTACATGACGTTTTGTCTGCGTGCGGTGTCTGGATCTGAAGCAGTGTACTGCACCACATCACTGTCGACAGCAAGATCTTCCCGTTTTGACACTTGCTTCTCCAACGGATCAAAGATGGGAGCTTCATTAACATCCTCCACGTTCACCACCACTGTGGCAGTGGCAGTAGGCAGTGCCATGGCGAAGGGAACTTCATTCTCCACAGCAACCAACAGCGTGTGTTTGCGGTTCTTCTCAAAGTCAAGACCCTTGTTGGGGAAAGGACAAACAAAGTAGCAACAGCTTATCTTACTTCCCTACATCAAGACATAAAACGTACCAATTATGAGAAAAATTTACCTTGACAGTGGAAATAATCCCTTCTTGTTTGTTAGCCCCAGTTTTCACTGAGAAGAACCCTTCAGGATCACCACTAACAATCTTGAATTTGGCGTTCCAGGCTGGCGAATGTGGCTCATCTCCATCTGTAACCAACATCTTCACGATTTGGGAAACCACTTTATTTTCTGCGACTGAGGCCTCATACTGGAAAATTAAAGAGGAAGAGGATTAAATTGTAGAAGCTGCACAATGTAGGGTATCCAGGTGTGTGAGGGTGGCGGCTGTAGTGGTACTCACAGAGGGCTGAGTGAAGGCTGGAGCATTGTCATTGCTGTCAGTGACGGTCAGGATTACTTTTGCAGAACCAATCAAACCCTGCCCCTCCATGTCAGCTGCCTGGACCTCCAGAGTGTACTTTGGGTATTTCTGAAAGGAGAGACATTCAAGGAACATGACTGTATCTTGCTGACAGATTTCTTTCAAGTGCAGATGCAGAGTTCCACCAGACTTCACAGAAGGCCCCACTGAGCTGATTCACAACGATGTTTTCTTTGATTTCTCAACTTTTGATCATTACTTGCTTAGTTTTTAGTTGGTTTGCTAATGACAAATTAAGAGGACAAACACAAGAGTTTCTGGTTATTCATCATCCTGCACAAGCTCTTTTTACATTAGAAGGAGCCACTCAGGCAACCACAGCCTGATGCAGGGCTTGGCCTTCAGCCTGGCTCATATCCCTCCCACCACCTCGTCAGATACTCACCCAGCTCTCCTCATCAGCCTCTCTGGGCTCACACTTTTACATTTTGCAACACTTCCAAAAAAACTCAAAAGCTTGATGGGAATTAATTTAGAAAGTGTTTGTCTCGTCATCCTCAACGACCTCAACGATGCTTTACATTACATTAACCCATTTATAGTCACATTCACACACTGATGGATGAACATCCAATGTGGTGTAAATCATCACAATTGTACACCAGAAAAGCAGCTCTAGGAGCCATCTTGAAACATCCTCTAACCTGACAGCACTCAAGAGGATCTACAGAGAAGAACATCAGAATTTTGAAGAACACAACCTGAAGCATCATGAAGGGTGCTGAGGGGACTTCAGCACCCCATTGGCTGGAGATCGTTACAGGGCGTGTACTGAAGTTTCTGTACTCAGTAGCTTTACATTCACTTTTACTCTGCACCAGTAAAACAATAACAGAAAATAAATGTGAATTAAATGAGCTCAAACATGCTTCAAAGGGGTCTCCTGATTGGAGGAGGTTGGTCAGCACAAGAGCAGCACCAGGAAAGTCTTAGAGCTCCACCATTCAGCTGTGGAATGAGGACGCAGAGTGAACGGACACCTCCATCAGATCCCTCCGTTTGTAAATGTGAAACAGCCACTAGCTTTACAATAACGGACACTGGTGAGGCGCACAGCTGTTTAAGTTTGCCCTGATGACATTCTCACACTACTGTACAAGCCACCTTCTTCTTCCCTCCCACGTGAAAGCTACAAAGTGCTTTGGGCTTTTACCTTCTCCAGTGGTGTATCGATCAAGGTGGAGTAGTCTGGAAGATGTTGGACAAGACTGTGGGCTTTATGGTCAACAAGGGAGTGGGGAGTGAGATGGATGCAAGGCTGCCGTCATACAGGAAGTCCAGAGTTTTATGGTCTCTGACTTCACATGATGGATGAGATGCACTAATAATCTATCAAGCTTCCTCTGCCAGTGGTGTGGCTGGATGTCAACAGCCAGCTGCTCAATGTCTCTGGAGCAGGACTGGACCAGCCAGATGTTCATGGTCAACATCCCAAATAAGAGGAAACATCCCGAATTTCGCTTGAGTGCAGCAAGAATTTACGACATTCAAAAAAAGTTCAATTAAGACCAACAAAGTACATGCGTTGCAGCTTTATAAAAAAATTCAGTTATTAGCCGAGTCTCCTAAAAAAAGACAAAAAAAGAAAAGGTAATGGAAATGGCAGAATTTTAAAAAAATTCAAGCTTTAGGGATTTGATGTGAATTACTTTTCGTTTTCATTTTTAATATTTATTTAATATTCTACATGTATTTTCCTCTACACTGTCAAATTGAGGACACTCAAGCCTCTGGACCTGATTCTGACCCGGTCCATGCACCTTTGGGGCCCTTGTCTGTCTCAGTTAGGGGGTTGGAGGAAGACTCATCATTTGGTCTAAATACCAACTCAACACATTCACAGCAGTCAAAGATGAAGCAGCAGTGGGTGCACACAAACACGTTCAAAGTATGAGGAGTCCTCACCTCCCGGTCTAGTCCACCTGCATTGACTAGAATGCTGCCGGTCACTGGGTTGATGGTAAACAGGTTGTCGCTGGGCATCTTTGGCTCCTGGTTTATGATTTCATAGCGGATAGCAGAGTTGTAGTTACCAGGTTCATCCTGGTCCGTGGCTTCAACCTTAATCACTTCAAAATCTGGAAAAACACAATTCAGAAACAGGAAAAAGTTCAGTCTTCACAAGCATCTGCAGCATCGGTGACTGAAAAGGTGGTAAAAGCAGGTTCCTTGAGACATTAGCTACATGTCTATCACCTCACAATCAGGACCACGTTCACTTGTATTTGACTAAATATACATATTCAAGGGGTTAAGGTAGAATGACAGTACTTTTTGGTGAAGCCTCAGGAACTTCTCCCAGGAAGGTGTCTTTCACAAAAATAGGTTTGTTGTCATTCTGGTCAATGACATTCACGACAAAATCAATCGGTTCCTCAGCATCTCCGGAGCCGTCGACCACAGCATAGGCCTTAAACTGAAAAATAAAGCACAAAAAAGTTAATGTCATTGAAAAGGTTGTTAACCGTCTCCTGACAGTAATATTGTGCTAATGATGTAACATCTAACGTCAAAGTTCTCAGTTTAGAGAAAAGTTCTCCCTTTTACCTGACTGTACCAGTGGCCTCTTGGACCACTGTGGAAGTGAGACGTGTCCTACAGCACCCTCTTACCATTTAAATCCCACCCAGAAACCCACCTCTAGGGGCATATTCTAGCTCCCTCAGTGCTGATGCGTTCATTGTGACAGCCCAAACTTCTGCTTAGCTGCTCTGAATGATCAGATCAACATAAACACCCAGCTAAGGAAGTGTGTGTTGACCTCCGTTTGCAGCTGTTACTGGGATGTGAACCCAGCACATGTTGCAGGATGCTTGTGTGTCCCCATCGTGACACCTACCGTGTACTTGGCTTGAACCTCTCGGTCCAGCTGTTGCGTGACAAACAGATTTCCTGAGTCTCTGTCCATGGTGAAAAGTTGGACAGGAGGTTGATCAGCGCCTGGACCAGTGATGCTGTAGAAAATCCTCTTCAGTCTGTCCTGGTTTGAACGGATCTGGAGAAGAGATGGAATGACCATTGCTGGTTTTAAGATGGGTTCCACCGTAACTGGAGCATAGCCCCCAATTTCCACATAAAGCGTAGCAGACACGCCCCCATTCTAGTGAATAGCAGCGTCTCCACAGTGAGCTCTGGAGCGTCCCAGAAGCACCGCAGCGCTCTGCTGGCTCAGATACGCTCCAGGTCCGTTTTTCAGGCCTACGCTTCCATGACGCATCATGTTGCTCAGAGGGCACCAAACCAGAAACAAACACAACACCCAGGGAATTTCACAAGATCACACAGTCTAGGACATGGACTAGGCAGCATAAACGCTGATTTATTATTACAGTGACATCACATCGTGTTACACAATCAAAGTTCTGAGGGATTGATAATTTGATATTTGAATTGATAATTGAAGCAGAAATGTTTTATGAAAGCACGCATCCTTTCTACAAGGACAGAACCGAAATAAGACGTGGTGCAAAATAACAGCAGGTTTTGGTGTGAATGTTAAGTTCAAACATCAAGTTAGTCATCGTTTAACGTGTTTTCATTGCGTGATCTTGTGGTAGCAGCAGATCTCACAAGGTTTTGTGATCTCTAGATTCACGGTATCTGGAAACTGGTGGCAACGGAGACAACGGTCAGTCTGCTTTTACATTTGAAAGGATCTTACCTGACCGATTATATGAGGGTATGGTCCTTTGTGATTCTCAGAGATATTGATTTCAGGAATCACCCAGTCTCTCTTTCTTCTCCTTAGACCTTCACCAGACTTGCGGAAATACAAAACAGGCACCTCTTCTTCCATTCCACCCTGGATGAAGATGTTGAACACTATTATTATAGGATCATACGATAGACAAGAAGAACTAGATCACTCTGACTGGTAAAGACCTCTCTGCACACGAATATGTTGATGTGAGCCACGCCCTCCAGAGGAATTGTTCCACAACTGTTGACTTACGCACAGCTGGAGCAGGTTACAGAGGGATTTCAAAGACTTTAGAAAATCACTTTATTTTGAAAAGACTGCTTTTGTTTTGAAACCCAGCCATGTTCCTCCTGAAAGCATTAAGTGCAGGGCTTCATGAATGATTTGTGGGCTGATTAAAGTAACACTGAACTATCCAGAAAGCACATGCAGCGCTCCATCCTGGCCTATAAAGCCTGATGTCACGTTTGTGGTGCTGCCCTTTTCAGCCTCGCACCTGAACAGAGCCACCAGCAGCTTCACCAACATATTCAGACACGTCCAACTGATAATTCAGACTTGGGTCACTTTTTTCACCTCGGTGTTGTCCACATCACTATGACGCCCTTGGTGCAGCAGTCTGACAGGAAGGGTATGCTTGCGGCCTTGAGAGTCCCAGACGTCGACGGAAAAGTCCAAGTGGCCTCTGCGCAACGTAATGGGTCGCTTTACCTGGAGGACAACCAGAACCAGGACAGTTGACAGGACAACCTCTGTGTTATAATACATTTGACAATAATAAGATCACTCTGGACTAAGTGACAGATCACTTTCACTTATGGACCATGGGTAAAGTTAAAATATGCCTGTCTGCTCCAGTCAGTGAACCAAGGCTGTAGCCCCTACGTCAGCAGCAAGGGTTCAAAGGTTGTTGTAAGGGTTCAAATAAACCTCAACTGTCTCTTTATTAATGTTTACTGACCTTCAGAGTGCCGTCTGTCTGCATCCCGATACGACCCTCGCTACTCCTAAAGGCAAATTGTGTCCGACCGGTGCAGTCATCAAAGACCACTGTAATTTAATAGAAAACAAACATGTTAAACACAGAAGAAAAGAGACAGTGGGCACTTCTGAAAGAATGCTGATTTAGCATTCATGTAAACATGGTGATATACTCTATAATCAGAGGGGGGCATTGTTTGCTGTGTTGTCATCCAGATGTGGAAGATTCTGAATCAGTTTGCAAAAGTCAAACATTTGTTTTGTTAACTGAAAAAGTGGAAGTCAGAAATGTCCTTTCTATGTTAAAAATGTAAAACTGTGGTCATCAAACCACTTCTCAAAAAGCATAAACTGGAACCTGACCTACACTCCAACTACCGCCCCAGCTCAACCTTCCCCTTTCTATCCAACGTACTAGAGAAGGTAGTTGCAACCCAACTCCATAACTATCTCATCACCAACAGTCTTTACGAGAAGTTTCACTCGGTTTCCGCCCTGTACAGACCAAAGTACAGAGACCGCTCTAGTCAGGGTCACCAACGACCTGCTGATGTCAGCTGACTCAGGCTCACCATAACTCCTCCTCCTCCTTGATCTGACCGCATCTTTCAACACTGTTGACCACCACATCCTGTTCCATCGCCTCCACTCCACCATCCGACTCTCTGACTCTGCTTTCACCTGGTCCTCATCATATCTCACCAACAGATCAGAATTTGTTTCTCTGGACGGAGTCACCTCAGACACTCCCCATCGCCTCTGGTGTCCCTCAGGGATCGGTACTAGGCCCCACCCTCCTCACTCTATATACGCTCCCCCTCAGCCATGTCATCAGCTGGGATGGAAGTTCTGTCCACCGCTACGCTGATGACAACCAGCTTTACATTAAGACCAGCTCGACCCCCTCTACTGCCCCGCCCCCTGCTTCACTCACTACCTGCCTGGAGGAGATAAAGACATGGACGGTGGACAACTTCCTACAACTCAACAGCTCTAAAATAGAAGTCATTCTAATCGGCACCCCACACCAGACCCAGTCACCCCCCCCCTCACCGGCGTCTCCTTCTACGGCCATGACATCCACCTCTCATCCTTGCCAACTATCTCGGTGTCAGAATGGACCAATCCTGAAATCCCTCCACTGGCTTCCTGTCCCATGCAGAATTATTCCCTCTATTCCCACCAGTGCCTCTACGGCTCTGCCCCCCACTACCTCAAAGACCTGCTCGCCCCTCCCACCTCTACACTCCACCTCTGGCCAGGCCCACCTCCTTCAGCCCCCCAAGGATGAGGCTCTGAACCACGGCAGACCACGCCTTCTGCTCAGACTGTGGAATGTTCTTCCTGACCAGCTGAGGGCACCACAGACTGTGGAGGTCTTTAAGAAAGGCCTCAAAACTCACCTTTTAAAATAGCATTCAGACGCTGGTTTATTTGAACTCTGGCCAGATGGAACGTTATCTTAATCTGTTCTTATGGTTTTTAAGCCCCTAATGTCTCAGGGCTAGTCTTATTCTTTTTATGTTACTCATCTGCCTCATATGAGCTCCAATATTTTGCTTCTGATGTTGAAGCCCTGCAGATATACTTGGCGTGTCTGTCCTACACAGTTCTGTTTGACACTGCATCACTTTGTTAATTTGGTTTTATGCACTGTAGCACTTTCAGATCATTTGTTGATGAAAAGCGCATTACAAATAAAATTGATTATTATTATTGAATAGAATCCCTTTTGAATTACGTTCGAGGCCAACAGGTTAGCCAGTCACAGTGAGTGCCCACTAGCGCCCCCTCTGGCCAGTATCGGTGTATAAACCCCTCCTGCAGCAGCCGAGAGTCTGGTTTGAAGGACTTTCCTCCTTCTTCCTCAAAGAATCTTCAGTCCTGTCAGGTGCCTGGACCGTCACGGCTCTTTCCAGGTCTGTCCACAGATCACTGATGTGGAGCCCAGGAGACTGAGGACCATGGAAACATCTTCAGCCTGATCCTCCTGGTCCACGATAGATGATAGACCCTCCGTCATGGTCACAGCTGGACAGCTGTTGTTGTCAGAGGTCTGTGTCCTTTGCTCTGCAAACACAGCTTTGCTCCTCATGGCCGGAGTCCAGGTTTAAGCTCATTGGTCAACAGCACCAGAATGCATCAGGCTTGTCTGGATGTTCTTTTGCACAGTTGTGATATTAAGTTTTGTGGTGAGGCCACAGGAGGTCTTCTTCTGAGGACTCTTCCACGGTCATCCTTGTGCAGGTGTGGCTGAACAAGTGAACAGTGGAGCACAACTCCAGAGTTGTCAGATCTTCCTGAAGGCCTTCTGCACTCAGAGTTTCCTCTTCCAGCAGCTCTACAAGCTGCTCTGTGGTACTTTCTGGATCTTCTACATCTTAAGTTGACCGTCTTCTTCTCTGAAGGCATCAAACATTTTCAGAGTGCTGGGCAACTGGAACCACGGCTACTGATCCTCAGGACAATCTGGGTATTTATAGAGCTTTGAAATTGATAAATTTGCATCAGCTGATCCCTCCTGACGATGGTCAACGAGCCATGACGCCACAGGCTGAGACGATCAGATGTCTGAGTCAAAGCCATCTGAAGACTCACGTCTCCTGAAGGCTGCTGCTTCCCTCGTTTCACTCTTAAACCATACAACACCATACTGCACCGGCTTTGCTTAAAACTTCACAGAGGTGTTCTCTTGCTGAACCGATCAGGTTGACAGAATTCTTAACCAGAACTTTGCGTGCTGCTACGTGTGAATGTGTATCCTTTGTGCCTGAAAGATTTGATCTAATTTGCAGTCAAACTAAAATGAATATCTACTAAATCATTTGAGGCTGGTGCATACAAAGTGTTCATGAGTAAATCAGACTATTAAACATTCTGGAGACCAACATGGGATACATCTACAAAATAAAGAGCTTTACACTGAACAATGGCCCCAATACAGACCAACCAACCACAGACCAGGGTTGGCCTGAATACTGAAGAAACAAACATAGATACACTTTTATAAAGTTCTTACCTTTGCCCAATCTTGCATGTTGCCTCAGGTTCTCACTGCTCATTTTCAAAATTAATTCATGCTGCTCAAACCTAGGTACACATGTTTGCTCCTCTGGAGCCACTAGAGTCGATGCCTAGAAGAAATAAATCATATGTGATGTATATGTGCACAAGGATGTGACAAACTAATTAACCATATCTTTAGACGGGAAACCCAAAGTCCAGTAGTTGGTTGTTTACTTTGGATTTCAAACTTCACCTTATATGGCTACCGTACACACACACACACACACACACACACACACACACACACACACACACACACACACACACACACCCCCCCACACCTCCGAGGCTCTCCCACTCACACACACACACTCACACACACACACTCACACGACACACACACACACACAGACACACACACACACACACACACACACACACACACACACACACACACACACACACACACACACACACTCCCTTTTACGCATGAATGGAAGTTCCACTTTAAATAACAAGTCAGTTTCACATGAAACAGAAAGTTTAATATAGAGACCACGACAAAATAAAACCAACAACCCGATTACTGCTCCTACAGTGCCATACAAAATATAAAAATAACACCCTGGTACCAGGGCCTGACTTCTAAGATCTAATGAGTCCAGAGAAACTTAAATCAAATAATTGTATGTAACTTTCATTACCTTAGACCCATTTTTTTCAATTATAATGAACACATTATAAAGTCCAAAATGTCCATGAAATGCCATCAAAACACCCCAAAGCAGTGCTATGCTGCCTAGAAATAGAGGCTCAGATTAACACCCACTCACAACAGTCCAACAGCTACCATGGTGGTAAAAAAACACCATTTTATAAAATGATTTGTTCACCAAATTGTTCAGTTTAAGTGCAAATGTTTGTTATACGGGTATGGATTTCTTAAATCTTTTTGACCCTTATTTGATTCTGTACATAAAAGAGCGAAACATTCTCACCTGATAAGCAGCAATCAAAAAGACCAAGACTCCGGCAACCCCCATCTGTCCTTCGAGCTCCGATAAACTATGCAGATAGACGGTTTCTCCTCTTCTCACCTATTCCTCTCTTTTTGTCCTTCTGCCATCAGCTGCCAGGCTGTTTAGCCTTGGAGGCTGCCCCAATGCCACCCTCAATAACAACCAATCAGAGGACTGATCATTTTAGTCACTCTGACAAGTCAATATTTTCAACAGGCTTGTTCACTTTCATATGTTAAATGAAGAAAAAGATAATTTCAGGTTAAATAGAAAACACAAGGGAAAACAATCAATCAATCAATCAATCAATCTTTATTTCTATAGCGTCTTATACAATCAAAATAGTTTCAAGGCTCTTTACAGGATCCCAGGGCCTAACCCCAGACAAGCAACAGTGGCAAGGAAAAACTCCCCTTTAACAGGAAGAAACCTTGAGCAGGACCAGGCTCATGTAGGGGGACCTTCCTGATGATGGACAGATGGGTAGAGAGAGAGGAGGAGAGGGGGAGGAGAAGGGGAGCGGCTGGAGGGAGAGGAGAGAAGAGAGGAGAGGAGAGGAGAGGAGAGGAAGAAGAGGAAGAGGAGAGGAGAGGAGAGGCACAGAACACAGAAAACATACACAGAGATACAAAAATACACTATACAACAGGTCAGCGGGCCAGATGTTGTCATGCAGCTCCGACAGCGGCGATACCTGTAAATAAATAAATAAATAGAGGGGGGCAAAAAAACTACACAGGAATCTGCATAACTAGTCTGCTTGATGAGGAGGAGGAAAGGAGAGGAGAGGAAACCATCACCAGTGTGGAGGCGAGGCCTGTCAGGTGATCCTGTTTCTGGACCCCGGCAGCCTCAGCCTATAGCAGCATAACTAGTATCTTAACCTGACTAGTGATCCTATAGCAGCATAACTAGTATCTTAACCTGGTGCCTATAACAGCATAACTAGTATTTGTGATCATTAGTCTATCTATGATAGTAACTGGAACTACCAAGGTTAGTAACAATAAGCTTTATCAAAGAGGTAGGTTTTAAGTCTGGTCTTGAAAGAAAGCGATGGAGTCAGCCTCCCGTACCAGGACAGGGAGCTGGTTCCATAGCAGAGGGGCCTGGTAGCTAAATGCTTGGCCCCCCAGTCTACTCCCAAAGACTCTGGGAACCACAAGTAGACCAGCGTTCTGAGAGCGGAGCGGTCTATTGGGCTGATAAGGTATCACTAGCTCCTCCAGGTAGGATGGAGCTAGGCCTCTGAGGACCTTGTAGGTCAAGAGGAGGGTTTTAAAAATGATTCTGAATTTAACGGGCAGCCAATGAAGAGACGCCAGTACAGGAGTTATGTGATCTCTTTTATCAATACCTGTCAGAACTCTGGCTGCAGCAGTTTGGATCACCTGGAGGCTTCTTAAAGAGTTGTTTGGGCACCCTGATAGTAAAGAATTACAATAGTCCAGCCTGGAGTAACAAAAGCATGGACTAACTTTTCAGCATCATGCTGCAATAATATCTTCCTGATCTTTCTAATGTTCCTTAGGTGAAGAAAGGCACTTCTACACACCAATTTGATGTGTGAGTTAAAGGACAGATTCTGATCAAAAGTTACTCCTAGATTCCTCACAGACAGACTAGTTTCAAAGGAGATACCATCTAGAGTGATAATGTGATCTAACCTATCCCTGAGAGGTTTAGGACCAAACACCATGACTTCAGTTTTTCCTGGGTTGAGGAGAAGGAAATTTGAAGACATCCAGGACTTTATGTCCCTAAGACAGGTCTGGAGCTTCACTAACTTCTCTGTCTCTTCTGGTTTCATGGATAAATAAAGCTGAGTGTCGTCAGCATAACAATGAAAATTTATCCCATTCTGCCGAATAATGTTTCCTAAGGGAAGCATGTACAGGGTGAAGAGGATTGGTCCAAGTACAGAACCTTGAGGGACTCCGTGGCTAACCCTACTGTATGAAGAGGGAACACCATGGACAAGAGCAAACTGGTATCTATCAGATAAATATGATCTAAACCAGTCTAGTGCTGTCCCTTTAATCCCAACCAAGTGTTCCAGTCTCTGTAACAGGATGCTGTGATCAACTGTATCAAAAGCAGCACTGAGGTCCAGCAGAACCAGCATAGAAACCAGTCCATGATCTGAAGCTATAAGAAGATCATTGGTAACTTTAAGAAGTGCTGTTTCTGTGCTGTGGTGAGCTCTGAAGCCTGACTGAAACATCTCAAACAGACTGTTCCTCTGCAGGTGCTCCAGTAACTGAGTCACCACCACCTTCTCAAGAATTTTAGAAATAAAAGGAAGGTTGGATATCGGCCTGTAATTCGCTAATACGTCAGGATCCAGTGATGGTTTTTTAAGCAAAGGCTTAATCACTGCCACCTTGTAGGACCGGGGTACATGACCTGTCACTAAGGAACCATTGATCTGGTCCAGGATAGGACTGCCTATCAATGGTAGAACATCCTTCAACAGGTGTGTTGGGATGGGATCTAAAAGACATGTGGTGGTCTTGGATTTCTGAATCAGCGAAGACGCCTCAAAAAAAAATATAGGGCTGAAGGAGTTTAAGGGCTTGTTGGAGAACCTGTATGTTCCCATGGTCAGCACATCTGGTGATGGTCCAGATGTTGGGATGGCCTGCTTAGCTTTCTCTCTAATGGCTAGTACTTTATGAGTGAAGAAGCTCATGAAGTCTTCACCAGTAAGGGAGGAAGGGATACGTGGGTCTAAAGCACTATGACTCTGAGTTAATTTGGCCACAGTGCTGAAAAGGAACCTGGGGTTGCTCTTATTTTCCTCAATTAAAGAAGAATAATAGGCTGTTCTAGCCTTGCGAAGAGCCTTTTTGTAAACTAATAGACAGTCTTTCCAGGCTACATGATAGCTGTCTATTTTACAGGAATGCCACTTCCTTTCCAGTCTTCGCACTTTCTGCTTGAGGGTCCTGATATGTGAATTATACCAGGGGGCACACCTCCTCTGATTTACTGTTTTCTTTTTCAGGGGGGCAACAGAATCAAGTGTGATTCTCAGTGAGGCTGCTACACCTTCAGCAATAGAGTCAACCTCTGTAGGGCTAAGATTATAATGATTGATCCCTGGGGAAACACAGGGTGGTCCTGGGATTAGGTCAGGGATTGCTTCCTTAAACTCAGCTACAGCATTATCTGAAAGACATCTGCTATAGTAAGACTTTGTTCTGAGCATAGAAGAATCCTTAATCATAAATGTGAAAGTGATCAAAGAATGGTCTGACAGAACTGGGTTCTGAGGGAACACTGACACATGTTCTACCTCAACACCATAAGTCAGAACTAGATCTAGGGTGTGGTTGAAGGTGTGAGTTGGTTGGTTTATCTGCTGGAGGAAACCAACTGACTCAAGTAATGAAATGAAGCCATTTCTAAAGCTGTCATTTACAATGTCTACGTGGATGTTAAAGTCTCCAATGATAATGACTTTGTCTGCTCTAAGGACCAAGTCAGATAAGAAGTCAGAGAACTCAGATAGGAACTCTGAATGTGGGCCCAGCAGGAGGCCGATATACAACTACAAACAGAAGTGGCTTTTCTGTCTTCCGGTTCAGATGGGTGATGCCAAGAGTCAGGCTTTCAAATGAGCTGGAACTATGTTTTGGTCTAGGGTTGATTCCAAAACAGGTAAAACTGAAAAAAAATCAAAATTATAAATGATTTTCTTCCTTTTGTTTCTTCTTCCATCTTATCTTCTTTGTCTACCTTGCTCAGTTATTCATGTTTTTAAAATTATTTTCCCTTCCCCTTTGATAAAGAAATAATAAAACTCTACCTTTCCTCATTTCTGCAAGGCACAAAGTATTTACTTTCTTTTTATTATCTCTTTTCTTTTTATTCTCAAAATTAGCATTACAATTTTGTGACTATACTAGCACTGTGCTTTCATTATAATTTATTGATAGCTAGTAATAATAAGAAGTGATAACTTCTTTAATGTTATGGCTTGTTGCCATTTGCAAAGAGTCTGTCAGGAGTCCATCCAGCCAGATAGTTCTAACACAAAAATGAGCAGGACATTCCAAAGAGATCTGCAGCTGCAGGCAGAAAGAATACAAAGAGAGTGTGAGAGTACAACTTCTTATGTTAGAAGACAGGTTTCTGCTGACAGAATTCATATTGGATCTGGAGGTCAAATTGTAGTATCTAAGATTGAAATAAGAGTTAAACTTACCATGGCGGGTGGGAAAAGAACCAACTGTATGTAAAGTCAACTTACAGTATGGATGGGCTGAATGTCATGTTTGCTGTACTGTTACAGTATCTCTGTGACCAAGACATATGTTCGCTTTCTTTATCTTTTCTTTTGATGTTTTAGTAAAAATGCACAAGAACGCCTCATACTAAGAAGTCCCACCTGCATGTGGGCAGGTTATTGATTGTTAAAAAAACATGGACAGGTATGGCTAACCACTGATAGATAGGATAAAAGTTAAATAATGGAAGAACACGCGGTAAAAAGTAACACATGAAAGGAGGAGCCCGGGGAGGGGCAATCCCAAGCTCCAAATTATATTAAAGGTGGAAAGTTCTTGTAAGATTTCAGACTTAGCCCGGGCTACCTCTCATGCATGGTGAATTGTACATTTTGTCAATAAACCATCATTGGACCGTGACCCAGCTGAATTTCACTCATCATTTGACCCAGTTGTGGTGACTCTTCATCGATCCTTTAGCGCTATTACTGACACATCGTTTTTATTGAAGAGATTCAACCCAAAGATAATCCACAACAAAATTGTATCTATTTATTAGATAGGTACCAGTTTGCTCACGTCCATGGTATTCCTTCTTCATACAGTAGGGTTAGCCATGGAGTCCCTCAAGGTTCTGTACTTGGACCAATCCTCTTCACCCTGTACATGCTTCCCTTAGGGAACATTATTTGGCAGCATGGGATACATTTTCATTGTTATGCTGATGACACTCAGCTTTATTTATCTATGAAACCAGAAGAGACAGAGAAGTTAGTGAAGCTCCAGACCTGTCTTAAGGACATAAAGTCCTGGATGTCTTCAAATTTCCTCCTCCTCAACCCAGGAAAAACTGAGGTCATGGTGTTTGGTCCTGAACATCTCAGTGATAGATTGGACCATATGATCACTCTAGATCAGGGGTGTCCAAACTATTCCAGAAAGGTCCGTGTGGCTGCAGGTTTTTGTTCCAACCAGTCAAGCACACACACAGTTTTACCAATCAGCTGTCTGAAGACTCAGATGAGTTGATTAAATGAGTCAACTGAGTCAAATGAGTCAATGAGCAACCCGCGCAACACAGTCTCCTTTTAAGGGGGACGCCACAGCTGGAACTGCCCCAACAATTAAGGTCATGGGCAGGGCATGAACTCTACACACTACACACAGATGCATCAGAACAAGGGCTTTGTGCTCCCTTATCATATATCATACATCAACACCAGCAAGCTCAGCATTATTGCCTATGCAACCAGAACCCTGACACCACCACTTCACAAGGCAAACTTGAGTTTGTGGTACTGAAGAGGGACATCAGTGAGAAATTTTGACATTACCTCTTTTACGCACTGCACGTTGTTCTGTGCATAGACAATGGCACATTGACATATGTGGTAAACACAGCCAAGCCCAATGCTGTCAGACATAGATGGGTTGATGAGCTTGCTGACTTTCGGTTTGAGGTGGGGAATCGACCAGGGAAAGTCAATGTGGATGCCAACACCCTGCAGTTAAACATTGAGAGCTATGTGGACTCATGCAGAAACCTCTATATCCTCTATAAATAAGACTTTTTTAAAGACATTTAATATCAGGAATACAGTTGACGGCTCCGACAGAGCTTTGACCGCATTCCGGGGTGGTGGGGGACATTGAGTCTAAATGAGCCATGTTCCGCTCCGCCATTGTTGAGGTGGCTGTCACGAGTGGCGGCTGCAAGGTCACTGGTGCTAGTGGCAGTAATCCCCATACCTGATGGTAGACACCAGAGGTGAGGGGAGCCATCAGGCTGAAGAAGGAGGCCTACAGATCATGGCTGGGCTGTGGGTCTCTGGAAGCAGCTGACCAGTACAGGGTGGCTAAGCGGGCAAGAACCCGGGCGTGGGAGGAGTTCGGTGAGGCTGTGGAGGAAGACTTTCGGCTGGCACTGAAAAGATTCTAGCAAACTGTCCGGCGCCTCAGGGGCGGCATTCGGCAACTTGCTCACACCGTGCTAGGTGGGTATGGGGAGCTGCTGACATCTTGTGGGCCAATTATCCGGCAGTGGAAGAAATACTTCCATGAGCTCCTCGATCCTACCAACACATATCCACAAGGAGAAACAGAGTCGGGAGACCAGGAGGTGGACCGTCCAATCTCTGGAGCAGAAGTTGCTGAGGTACTGAAACAGCTGCCTAGTGGCAGAGCTCTGGGAGCGGATGAGATCTGCCTGGGGTATCTCAAGGCTCTGGATGTTGCAGGGCTGTCCTGGTTGACACACCTCTGCAACATTGTATGAACTGGCAGACTGGGGTGGTGGTCTTTATTGTCAAGAGAGGGGACCAGAGGGTGTGTTCCAACTACAAGGGGATCACACTCCTCAGCCTCCTTGGAAAGTCTACACCAGGGTGCTGGAAAAGAGGATTTGATTGATAGTTGCACCTCTTATCGAGGAGGAACAATGTGGGTTTGACCCTGGTCGTGGAACCACGGATCAGCTCTTTACCCTTGCTGGGAAGTTGGGAGTTGCACAACTAGTCCACATGTGCCCAGGAGCATCCTGTGGGGGCTGCTCCGAGAGTATGGGGTGGATGGTCCTTTTATAAGGGCCGTCCTGTCCCTGTACCATAGGAGCAGGAGCTTGGTTTGGATAGCCGGTTGTAAGTCGGACTCGTTCCCAGTGAGGGTTGGACTCTGCCAGGGCTGCCCTTTGTCATCAGTTCTGTTCATAACTTTTATGGACAGAATTTCTAGGGGGGTGGAGGGTGTCCAGTTCAGTGAGCGGAAGATTTTGTTGCTGCTTTTGCAGATGATGTGGTTTTTCTTGCATCATCGAGCAAGCACCTCCAAGTCAGAGTCCATGGTCTTGCCCCAAAAAAAGGTAGAGTGCCTTCTCCGGGTCAGGAATGAGGTCCTGCCTCAGGTGGAGGAGTTCAAGTATCTCGGGATCTTGTTCACGAGTGAGGGTATGATGGAGCAGGAGCTCGACAGGTGGATTGGAGCAGCATCAGCAGTGATGCGGATGCTTAACCGATCTGTCATCGTGAAGAAGGAGCTGAGTTGAAAGGCAAAGCTCTCAATTTACCGGTCGATCTACCTCCCAACCCTCACCTATGGCCATCTACTCTGGGTGGTGACTGAAAAAACGAGATTGCAGATACAAGTGTCCGTAGTGAGTTTCCTCCCCAGCGGGGGGCGGCCTTCGTGAGAGAGGGGGGGAGAGCGTGCGGGCCCGACTAGTGGAGGGTATCTCTCGCCTGGCTTGGGAGTGACTGGATCCCCTGGAGGAGCTGATGAAGTGGCTGGGGGAGGGCTGTCTGACATCTGAGCTGCTGCCCCGCAACCAGACCCGAAAGGGGAGGGGAAAAAGAAGAGAAGAAGAAGGGTGAACCTGCGTGCCCAAAGATCTAGCCTTAGATGACACAAACTGAGGTCCTCTGAATGATTTCAGAAGGCAGAAACACACAACCCAAAAAAAAAAAAAAAAAAAAAAAAAAAACAAAAAATATAAAAAAAAAAAAGGGCCCCTTTTGCGATCCACCAGAGTGAGCAGTGATGCACCCTTGAGAAGGAGGTGATGGTCACACCAAGTCCAGATACACGTGGTCAAACCTGATGAAAACGCCAACCAAATATTATAAAATTTCCTCAGGCCTATGGCCATCAGCTTTGGGCACCATGTGGAGTGGTGAGGCGGCTGTTAGAAAGCGGCACAATTCCCACACGCTCCACTGTTCTGTGTGCAGATACAAGTGTCGTGACATGTGGGTGAATGTGCTTCCTGACCCCTGTGGAAAACACATGTGGGCAGCAACAGAAACCAGCAGCAAGCTGAACAATGTTACCTGCTGCAGCAAAACTGTTATGAGCAGGGGTCGAGGAAGCTCCGCGTGGCAGTCTGCCCCGATAACGGGAACAGTAATGGAGGGACACAAAGTCCAATGTGAGACTGTCCAGAAAAACACACAGTCACCGACCTTGTACCAAACATCTCACTGGAGGAACCATTAGAGACAGTCAGCTGGAGGGAGGAGGCTCTTCTGGAGCCAGAATCCACCAGGAACCACCAGAATCCAGCAGGAACCACCAGACCCAACAGAACCCCCAGAATCCACCAGGAACCAGCAGGAACCAGCAGGAACCAGCAGGAACCAGCAGGAACCGCCAGAATCTACCAGGAACCACCAGGAACCACCGGCCTGAGTCTTTCACAACCAGCAGCTCCTTTTTCACTTTTTATTTATTTATATGGCACTTTCTCATACACCGCGTCATGCAAAGTGCCTCACAAATCATAAAAACCACAAAGGAACACAGAAAATCTAACAGCAGAAGAATAAATAAGCCATGAAAATATAGAATATAAAAGCACACACACTCGTAGACACACATGCATACTTACATACAGACAGACACTCAACACACACCCCCGCACATGCAAGCAAGCTGAGCCGTGCACCTAGACCTGAGACGAGGGAGGGAGACGCCACCTTTGGGGGGGCCAACCAGGCCGAGGGAGGCCACGATCCATGATCGCAGGGGGTACCGCCACAGAGAACCGCCCCGACCCAGGCGGACAAGAGACTGCACACCAAGGCACAGAGCCCCCAGGCCCCCCAGGCCAGAGCCCCCAGGCCCCCAGGCCAGGACAGCACCTCCCAGCGGCAGACTGGATACACCCCCAGCCTGGCACGCCCCCATGAGGAAACACTGGAGCTAAAAACTGAAAGACTAAAACAGTAAAATGAGATAAAATGTGTAATATCTATGAACTGAGGGATTAAGACAGTAAAAGTGAGTTAAGAATAGTTAAGAACAGGACATAAAAACACATAAAAGAAATAAGTACTAAAGAAATAAATAGATAAATAATTAAATAGTTAGGTAAGAAGCATAATTAGTCAAAGGCCTGAGTATAAAGATGTGTCTTGAGCCTCTTTTTAAAAATCTCAACAGTCTCTGCGGCCCTGAGGTTCTCTGGCAGGCTGTTCCAGTCAGGGACCATAATAACTGAAGGCCGCTTCCCCATGCGTTTTAGAACTTACGTGTGGGATGGTTAAGAGACCGGTGCCGGAGGACCTCAGAGTCCGTGAGGGTTGATATAGTAAGAGCAGGTCAGATAAATAAGTCGGCCCAAGACCATTAAGACATTTAAAAACTATTAAAAGAACCTTGAAATCGATCCTGAAACACACGGGTAGCCAATGCAGCGATTTTAAGACTGGGGTGATGTGCTCCCGCCCTCTGGTCCTCGTCAGTACCCGCGCAGCTGAGTTTTGTAGTAATTGAAGATTAGCGATATTCTTTTTGGGAAGACCAGAGAGCAGGGCATTACAGTAGTCTAAACGACAGGAGATAAAAGCATGCATCAGCAGCTCCGTGCTGGCCTGAGAGAGAAACAGGCGGACTCTGGCTATATTCTTCAGGTGGTAAAAACCTACATTGTTATGTTTTTGATGTGTGGAATAAAACTAAGCTCAGAGTCGAGGATCACGCCCAGATTTCTTACAGATTGAGATAGTTTAAAATCCTTTAATTTTGGTAAAAGTTTCTCTCTCTGACCTTCAGGACCAATGACTAAAACTTCTGTTTTGTCCTGGTTGAGCTGTAGGAGGTTTTCTGCCATCCATGACTGGATATCTAAAATGCAGTTCAAAAGGGCATCAACTGGCCCTGTGTCATCAGGAGCAACAGCAGTGTACAGTTGCGTATCATCAGCATAGCTATGGAAGCTGATGACATTCCCAAGAGGAAGCATGTAAAGATTAAAAAGAGTTGGACCTAAGATTGACCCTTGGGGAACCCCACACTTTGTGTCATGGATCTTCGAGGAGCATGCATCCATACTTACCAAGAAGCTCTGATCAGTAAGGTAGGAGGTGAACCAGTTAAGAACAGTACCAGAGAGGCCGACCAGGTTCTTCAGTCTATTTAATAAAATATGATGGTCTACTGTATCTCCTCTTGTTCACCAGTGCCCACAGCTGCTGATGAGCACTGACCTTGCTGTTTCCCAGAGCCTCGAACCCACATGAAGGAATGTAACGCTGGGCTTCGTGACCAAAACCTGGTGGACCAAACACAGGTGAGTCTTCCTCCTCCGGGAGGAAACTCCAGCCACCATGACCTGGTCCATGTCTTCTGCTGCCAGCTGCTGGGCGTCCTGCAAACACACTCTGCATCGGAGGCCCGCCCAACAGTAGCAGCACATGATCCGCCTCCTCAGCCGAACCATGAAAATCACCTGCAGCCAAACTCAGGGAGTTCTCCAAGGCCGCACAGACCGGATGTGGAAGCTGGTGCAGGAAAATGTGCAGGAAAAGGAACCTGCCCTCATCTGAGTCCAGCAACAACCACCAAATAACATCTGGAGTTGTCCTTGGTGACTCCTCCAGGTGTAATAGTGCTTCGACATGCTGGAACCATGGAGCCAGGTCGCTCTGCCAGAACTGTGGCAGCTTCACAGATGCGGTGAAGCCAATCGGCTGGGTGAGTCAAGGTGATGTGGCCCATGAGGAGATACCTTCGTCTGCTGCCTCGAACATGTTTAAAAAACAAGTTCACCAATGTGGCAGGATGAGGAAGGACTCAGAAAGCGCAGGTGGGTTTTATGTCTGTTTTAATAATACCACCAAAAGACTGAGTAGGCACATGAACAAGTACGTTATATATAACAGGGCTAACCACGCCCCTCCAACCCATAATCCACCTGGGTGTCAGTTACGCCCCCAAGTGTCTGCCACAATAGTAAAATTGTCCCAGAAATGACATTAAAACACGAAACTTTCATTTGATTATTTATGTTTTTATTTCTGCTGCTGTGGTGACACTGAAAACCTTTTTTCTTGTGGAATTATCAGGCAGACCTGCTGTGTGTGTTGAGACATGTGATCACAGCTGCTGTGTGTGTTGAGACATGTGATCACAGCTGCTGTGTGTGTTGAGACATGTTGTGATCACAGCTGCTGAAGTGAAGGAACATGATCCAGTTATTGTTTAACACAGTTGTAGTTTCTCTGCTGATCATAATCCAGGGTTATTTGTCAGATTATCTTCTGCCTCAACATGACCTTGATTTCCAATGTCCTCAATCTCTGTCATACACAGAGTATCGCTGGCACCAAAGTGAGAATAAGAGACCAACAAGCCTTAATGTCTCTTAGAATCAATAAACTACAATTATTATTGAGTAGTTTAGTATTATATTTAGTATTTGTTTCATTAAAACAGAACAATACCCCATCCTCTCTGGTGTGTGGAGAAGCTCACATTGTTTATGGGCTCAATACTGATGGATTTTCTACTTCTTTCTGTGGCTGCTGGCTGTAGTTGAAGTTCATCAATACCAGTAGGAGAGAGGCAGCTGGGATAGAGGATGCTGCTTTGAATCAAAGACCCTTTGTTCCTTGACCATTGAAGGATCAAACCTCAGGACCTCTTTGATGACTTGTTGGATCAGGTCGTCTGAATCTGACTTCACCAATGTTCATGTTAGTGACTTTTTAAAGATCACCATCACTCAGCTTCCAAATGCACATGTGAGCCCCCACTGGACCTGCTCTTTATTGGCTCTGACCATATTTTAGAAGGTCTGCAGCCACACAAGAACCCTGGGCTGGATCCCCCCTCCCTCAGAAATATTGCAGTTTCTACGTGCTGCAAGCATGTCAGAAGTCCTTGGTGGTCCCATCTCAGGTTGTGTGTGCTTTTGATGTCCTGATGAATGTAGCAGCATCTCTGCATAATGAGTGCCAGCGCTGGTGCTGAACCAGGGGGGGCTGTCATAAAAGCAGCAGTCCTCCCAGCGCTCCTTCCTTGCTCACACTCCTCCGTACTGTTTCCAGGTGGGACATTGTTTGTCCTGACAGGATGACTGCTTGTGTGCGGCTCCCTACCATTCTGGATGTGCTCCTGTGGTTCTGGCATGGTGAGTTCCCTCTCACTCAGCTTTGGGAGTGATGCTCTTCAGCCGCTGACATGAGGGTGGTGACGGCTCAATTCTGGACGCTGCCTGGGGTCACCTGTCCCCTCTGCACTTGAGGGTGTGTGTGTGTTTGAGTGTGTATGAGAGTGTGTGTGTTAGGGTGTGTGTGTTTGTGCGTAAGTGAGTGTGAGTGTGTGTCTGTGTGTGTTTGTGTATGTGAGTGAGAGTGTGTGTATGTGTGTTAGGGTGTGTGTGTGAGGGTGAGGGTGTGAGTGTACATGAGTGTGTGAGTGTGTGCGTTTCTGTGTGTTTCTGTGAGTGTGTGTTTCTGTGTGTGTGTTTTTGTGTGTGTCGGTTTCTGTGTGGGCGTGTGTCTTTTTCTCTGTGTGGTTGTTTCTGTGTGTGTCTGTCCTTGTGTGTGTCTCTGTTGTTAGAGCTGAAATAAGACAACCCTTCTCAAAGTACCTGAGTGAATCAACAGAGACGCAGACACACAGGGTAACCTTGCAAGGGAGAACGAGCAGCAGTTCAGTCAAGAACAACCTCCGTCGTTCTGTCTTACTGCTGCACGTCTCCTCCTTTTACTCAGTTTTTGACATAAGAATCAACAACTTCAACACAGTGGTGGAATGTAGGAACTTCTTGTCTCACACTCAGTGATGCAGGAGTGGATAGTTTATGGCCTCACCCCCCATGCCAGTGTCGTCTGGCTTCACTCCCTAAATTTTTCTTTACAACTTCTCTTCCTATGTAAGTGTTTTACAACAATCTCTGGCTTCACTCACTTCGACATGTTCTGAGAAAAACAATCGGTCTCATGCCTCTCTCACTTTGTCTGTAGGTACACATGTTACATAAAGGAAGCTTGGTTATAAGTATACATGTTTGTGGATGCATTTCATAGATAAAAATATTCTCACACCGTGTGTGTCTGTCTGTGTGTGTGGTCCGGACTCCAGTGTCCTGTGTCTCTACTGTCCACCACCACTTTGATGGAGACATCCAACTGTAAAGCAGTAGTCAGAGTGTCTCCTGAAGCCTGTCAACATTCTTCTGCAGCAGCTTCAGTGATGAAAGAGGCTCAGAAACAGGAAACACTGGATCTCTGCTCCAATCAGGATTGAGGTCAACACACCATCAAAACAGGCTGCACTGACCTCTACTACATGCTGGAAACAGTCTCCAGTTTATAGTTTGGACTGGACACAAGATCAGACAGCAGCTTTACTCCTGAATCCTGCAGGTTGTTCCCACCCAGGTCCAGTTGTCTCAGATGGGAGGGGTTGGACTTCAGAGCTGGGGCCAGATAACCACAGCTGATCTCTGATAAACTGCAGCGCTCCAATCTAAAAAAGAATAAATGAAAGATGAGACGGTGTCACAATAGATGAAAGGATCAACTGGAAATCACACATAAAACATGTAGAGAAAAAGTGATCAAGAACCATGTCAGTGTTCTATATGATTTTATTCTGTCAGGGTCGGGTGCACCCTCCTCCCCTCCAGAGGGCGCTAGAGCCTCGGCGGCTCGACCAGAGCACCCGCACCTGGTCCTCGTCTGGTCCTCGCCACACCTACGTAGCGTTACGCAATCATCTGTCCTAGTTAAAGGCCTGCCTCCGACAACCCTCAGTTGTTGGATCATTCTGCCTGGAGACCCCGCTCCCTTGCCGTCTCTGTTTGCCTCAAGTTCGCCTGAACGGCCACCTGGTAGTGTCCCACCGTGAGTGTTCCCAGACCAAGTTTGTCTTCCTCCTCGTGGAGTGTTTTTGTTTTGCCGTGAGAGCTTTTCGGACTGATTTATTTTTCCTCCTCGTGGAGCGTTTTTTGTTATTGCCGTGATTGTATCCGGACTGTTTTTGTTTTCCTCCTGGTGGAGCCCTTTTTGTTGGTTAAATAAACCCCAGAACTCGGAACCCCATCTCTGATCGTGTCTGCATTTGGGTCCAACCTCGTGAGTAGCGCAACATAACAATCCGACCAGTGAAATGGACCCAGCAGACACCGGGGGGGCGGTTACTCAAGTCAGGAGGTGGCCATTGCGTGGCACGAGCAAACGATTCAAATTGCGCACGAGAACCTCGCCTTGCTAGCCCGCTCGGTAGATGGGCTGGTGCAGCGTCTAGGTCAGTCCACCGCGTTGTTCAGCCCCAGTGGAGGGGGGGAGCCCGTCACCTCCTACACCTGCGATCCCGAACCGTTCGATGGTGACCTTGGCAAGTACCGGGGTTCCTGCTCCAGTGCCACCTCGTTTTTTCCCAGCGGGCCTGCTTTTTTCCCTCAGACCGTTCTCGGATTAACTACATTTTGGGATTGCTACGGG
>CAJVRN010000191.1:0-25000 GCA_911728415.1 Lagocephalus sceleratus
AAGCCCCAGCCCCAGGCCTGGCTCCAGGGTGGGGCCCCGGTAACCCTGCGGGTATGCGGCTTCTTTCCTGTTAATTCCACGAATGGTCTTGTGAACCGTTCTTTTGGCCCCTTCACCTGGGACCAGTCTGCCTTGGGAGACCCCACCAGGGGGGAAACCGCCCCAGACAGTGTTGTGGATAATCTCTCGTCGAATCTCTTCAATAAAACTTGTATTTTACTTAAAACAATGGGTCAGTAATAGCGCTAATGGATCGATGAAGAGTCACTGACAAGTGGTCGAATGATGAGTCAAGTTCATAGGTCACGGTCCCATGATGGATTGACAAACAGTACAATTCACCATGCATGAGAGGTAGCCCGGCGAAGTCTGAGATCTTTCAAAAAACTCTCCACCTTCATACGATTTGGAGCTTGGGATTACCCCACCCTGGGCTCCTCCTTTTATTTGTTACTTTGTACCACGTGTTCTTCCATTATTTAACTTTTACCGTTTCTATCAGTGGTTAACCATACCTATCTCGTTTTTTAATAATAATAATAGGCGCTCTTATGCGCTTATACTGGAACATCATTGCTCAACTAACATGTAAGGTAAAGAAAACAAACATGTCTGGTTGCTGCGTGTGAGAAAGCAAACAGGTGTCTCAACTCATGCATGTATTCGCTGTAAGGTGACTTACATATACAATCAATTTTACCATCGTGGTAGGCTATTTTTAACTCTTGTCCCAAGTTTCAATCTTTCACACTACAACAGCAGAGCTCCCAGCTTCATTAGAGAACACAAACTCGATTATTAAAAGTTATTAAGGAAAAATTAAACAGAGCTTGTTCTAACCTTTTTGATTGTTTCATTTCTGTGGAGGCCCTGCTGGTTCTCCACCAGCTCTTTCCTCTGAGCTCTGGCGTCCGGCCTGCACGTGCCGCCTCAGCTTCTTCTCCGTCAGCTCTCCGACCTTCCTCTTCCACTTGCGTAACGTGGGCTCGTCTCTGCTTCTCCTCCTTAAACTCCTGCTCTCGTTTCTGCCACCTCTCGTGCTTCTGGGCCAGTTCCTTCTGCAGCTCCACCTCCTCCGCTTTCCTCTCCAGGCGTTTCACCTTTTCAGTGAGAGTCTTCTTCTCTCTCCAACGGGCGTCACTTTTCTCCTCCACCTCTGGTCTTCCTGCTCCAGCTCACATATCGCTGGACCAACTCTCTCCCTCTCCCTCCCAGCTCTTTCTGATGCTGAGGAGCTCCTGGGGTTCTTCTCCTGTTCTCTGATTATCCTCTCAAACCTCGTCTCGAGCTCAGCCCGGTTGTCCTTTCTGGTACAAATCGAGACAAAGCCCTCGCTGCCCCTCCTCTTCCTCCTCTTTCAGGGGTGGATCTCCTTTCTGAGAGGGGAGGGATGGACCGTTGACGGAGGGTTCAGCGGTTGCCCCTCTTTCATGTCCTCAAGCACGCACACATGCAGGTTCTTCATTAAACAGTGTTCTACTGTCTCATCCAGGCCAAGTGCCAAGGGCAGCAAATAAAATCCGAAACCGTCCTTATGGGCAGCGGCGGCGATGGATGGAGGCGGGGACCGTGGGGGCCCGTGTTGTCATTATGGGGCTACGCCGAGAGCGGGTCCCTCCGCGTTGCGGATGAGGTCTCTGGTGACACACGAGCTGCGATCTGAGTCACCTCTCGCCCTCAGGTGGGAGAGGTGGAACACTCTTGCGGTTTCACCCCTGGGTGATACGGAAGATTTCGAGGGGGTTACAGGCTGCAGTCCGCTGTTCCCCTGCACTTTACCGGCGTGATGCATTCCCTGGAGCAGGGAGAGCCGGCTCGTGTTTCTACAGGAGGAAATTCTCAAACTGTTGAACAAGAGAGTGATTCATGTCGTCCCTCCCTTTACATTTTCAGAGGGTTTTTTACTCCAGGTGTTTTCTGGTCCCCAAACGGGGGCGGTATTTGCCCGATCCTGGATCTAAGTGCTCCTGAACGATTTTCTCAGGAAATACAAGTTCAGGATGCTCACACCACGCATCCTTACTGCGCCTTGTGCGACAGAAGGACTGGTTCACTTCTGGGGTTAAAGGAGCGCGTATTTCCACATCCCTATCTACCCTCCCCACAGAAAGTACTTACCAGGGGATCTCTTACGCAGTATTGCGTGCTCCCCTCCGGGCTGTTGTAGTGTCTGAAGCCTGTGTATCGGTTCTTTGCAGGCTTTAATTGCTCTACCATTGTCTTTGACATCTGTATTCAAATAACATTAACACATAAAAAGTACAAAATATCCGTTAGTATCCGTTCTCTATGGCCTTGACCACTGTAAAGGCCTTTTATCTTGTCTTTCATCCATCCTGGTACCATCTCTAACATCTTCCCATGCGTGTCCTGGCACCGTGTTCTCTCTGTGCTCCGGATGTAATGTCTTGTTTTTTTCAGATGGGAAAGTCCTTTGGAGGAGTGCAGGGGGCCGCAGGTCCCTGGGTTTCCTTCTAACAGACTGGACTCCACATCATTTGGTTGGCTATTGTTGTAGATCGCCTATTGCATTTATTATTCTATTGCTATTTTAATCAAGGTAGAAGACAGTAGTTTCATAAATTACACAAGAGGGATAAAGGTGAAGTGAAGTGTTGGAAAGGGGAGAGTGTAGCTCGTTTAGTAATAAGGAGGACACAACAATACTGTGTGATGTCTGCCTGTAGGCCTCTGTGTGTGCTGAAAACCACTCCCTATAGCCTCTGCACCCACGTGGCCCTGGTCATGGGCGATACGGTAGCGGGGTAGAAGGGGTGACTAGCCAAAACAGAACTTGTGTGTGACCCTGGTAAGCATGAACTCACCCCGCCTGGCTGCTGGGTGAGAGGTGAAGCTGATGCTGTCCATGTAGTGTGTGTGTGTGTATGTCTATGTAACCAAGCTTCATGCCTCCTACTGTGTAACCATGCTGTATTCTAATAAAAAGAGACAACGCTGGGGGGGCAGGAGTCTCTGGGTCAGCGCGTCAGGTACGTGTCTGATCGGAGGACTCTCCTTGCAAGGTCGAAAGTACTTTGAGGTGTGGACTCAACTTGTGTGGTGAACTTCGTGAGTGCGTCTGCCTGAATACACTTCTGAGGATTCGAGCAGGATTTGACGACACGATACTGTGCTATGAGGTCATCCGACAAGAACGTTCAGCTGACCATATAGAAGGGGCGCACCAGAGCACGGAGGAGGGGATCTCCACCACCAGGACCAAGCCTCCCTCGGGCGTGCTGCAGCGCCTGACAGATACCAGATATCTCTCCAATAAACATCCTTTATAACCCACGGCGGTGTCTGAAGATTCCTTGGAGGGTGTTCGTACGATGCTCGGAGGGCACCACCAGCCCCGCTCAGGGGCAGGGCATCCACCTGGCCACGTACCTGGACCGATTGGCTGCTGCTGGCACAATCGGGCAGGAAGCAAGGTGCACATGTCACACCCGTGGGTTTCGTCCCTCTCATCGGAGCGCTTTTGGTTTATAGAAATAAAGACTTTGGGAACTCTGCACGAGTCCTACCCGGTGCTTCTTGCCAGTACACGCGTGTCCTCTTGCAGTACCTGCTCCACCTGGGTTTGGTGGTGAATGCAGAAAAGGGCGTACAGTCCCCTACACAGGCCATCATCTTTCTGGGATCGTCCCTGGACCCGGTGACTTTCACAGCGCGCCTCTCTACAGAACGGGTCGAAGCTTTCAGGTCATTCTCGAGCGCTTCCACCCGGCGGTCTGTTCACGTTATGCCTTCGATTGTTGGGGCTGATGGCGTCCGCCATCCCTTGTGGTCCGTCTCGGCCGCCTCCACATGAGGGTTCCAGTTCTGGGTGGCCTCATGTGGGCTGGACCCCGTCCGTCACGGTGCAGCAGGGCGCTGCGTCATTGGCATGCTCCGTCTTCTCTGACTCAGGGGGCCGATGGGCTCCGTCCTGTCCAAAGGGGATCACCACAGATGCCAGCCTGACGGGTTGGGCGGAGTGCACGAAGGTCGGTCTGTGAGAGGCGTTTGGAGCGCGGCACTCCGGCGCTCTCACATAAATTTGTGCCCCCAGAGGTGGTTCATGTTCTCCTGACCTGGTGGCTGTTGCTGCTTCACCTGGGAGCAGCGGTCCCATGTCCCGTGTCCTCAGCTGTCCGTCTCCTGGGCCGACCCCCACCAAGGGTCAACCTGTTAGGAAGCAGCGCCTGTCTCACTGGATGGGAGGCGGTGCTTGGCCTACTCCAGTCAAGACCTGCTGACCACCTGAGGGTCTGCGGCGCACTCGACTCGGGGCTTGGCCACATCCTGGGCCTTGTTCAGGGGCGTGTCCCTTCAGGACATTTGAGCTGCAGTGAGTTGGTCCTCTCCTCTCACCTTTGTCCGTTTCTACGAGCTGGACGTCTCCGCTGTGGTTTGGTGGACTGACTGTATCGATGAGACCACCAGAGGACGACATTCACACCTTAACGCGCATTCCTTCAGAAGGTGACGTCATCACGGGCCACTCCTCGGATGTCTTAAACTTGATATTTATCGATGTGTTACAACACTGGAACCACGATGACGGACCTTTGCAGCCGCACAAGAAAGCTCAGATGTTTCGGTTGAATCACACTGAGAGCCCCCTCCCCCGCCCTCGGCCCTCCTGCGCACTTTAAACGAGTCTCTTTCACTTTCACTTTGGTCCATTCAGACCCGCTCTGCCTCGATACAAGTGACACCCCTCATCCACGAGTTCCCATTGGCTCCCTGACCACGTGACCCCGGGTTTCTCCTCCTCTCTCTCTGCGCTTTTTCCTCGTTTTCTGTCGGACCTTCGACGTGTGGTCGATTATTCTCTATCTGTCTGCAGAAAGTCGGAATAAATCATGAAATCAGGGACGATTCTTCTCCTACTGGCGGTAATAAACGTGCCTTGAGTCTTCAGCACAGGTGAGTTCTTGTGATTTTAGATGTTTAAATGCTCATTTTACTGACGCAACATCATTTAATTTAAGACGGAATTACAGCGTAGACAAAGATATTTTAGGCCTATATTTCTGTTACTTTGTTTTATTTATTTAAAAGACCAAAGCAACAAAGACTCTGAGGTGAACCGAGGTTTCGATTTGGTTCGAGATCAACTGTAAACAGGGTTAACTGGTCACGAGTCCCAATTAAAGTATTAACTACCTTACTCATCTAAATCAGCTGTTAAACAAAAATTAACGGAAAATAAAATTATAGGATATATTTTTGTGTCACGTTTTAATGATGTGATCATGAAAAGTTTCAGGAAACGATTAATTGAATTAATTAATGTAATAGTTTTTAAATGTCTAAATGGTGTTGGGCCGACTTATTATCCGACCTGCTCTTACTCTATCAACCCTCACGGACTCTGAGGCTCTTCACCATCCCACACGTATAAGTTCTAAAGCGCCTTCAGGTATTCTGGTCCCCGACTGGAACAGCCCTGAACCTCGGGCCGCAGAGACTGTTGAGATGTTTAAAAAGAGGCTCAAGACACCTTTATACTCAGGCCTTTGATTGATTCTGCTTATCTAATTATTTATTTATTTATTTATGTGTTTAGTATTTATTTCTTTTATGTGTTATTATGTCCTGTTTCTTAACTATTCTTAACTATTCTTACTTATTCTTAACTCACTTTTACTCTTACTCCCTCAGTTCATAGATATTTCACCTTTTATCTCATTTTACTGTTTTAGTCTTCAGTTTTTAGCTCCAGTGTTTCCTCATGGGGGTCTGCCAGGCTGGGGTGTATCCGGTCTGCTGGGGGCTGTCCTGTGGACGGCTCTGGCCTGGGGGGCCTGGGGCTCTGGCCTGGGGGCTGTCCTGTGGACAGCTCTGGCCCTGGGGGCCTGGGGGGCCTGGGGGCTCTGGCCTGGGGGCTGGGGGCTCTGGCCTGGGGGGCCTGGGGGGCCTGGGGGCTCTGGCCTGGGGGGGCTCTGGCCTGGGGGGCTGGGGCTCTGGCCTGGGGGGCCTGGGGGGCCTGGGGGCTCTGTGCCTTGGTGCAGAGTCTCTTGTCCCACCCGGGCGGGGTGGTTCTCTGTGGCGGTCCCCCAGGATCATCGTGTCCTCCCTCGGCCTGGTTGGCCCCCCCCCAAAGGTGGCGTCTCCCTCCCTCGTCTCAGGTCGAGGTGCCCGGCCATGTCTCAGCTTGCTTGTGTGTGTGTGTGTGTGTGTGTGTTGAGTGTCTGTCTGTATGTAAGTATGCATGTGTGTGTCTGTGTCTACGAGTGTGTGTGCTTTTATATTCTATATTTTTATGGCTTATTTATTCTTCTAATGTTGGATTTTCTGTGTTTCTTTGTGGTTTTTATTATTTGTGAGGCACTTTGCATTACGCGTGTACGAGAAAGTAAAAATAGGTTTAATAACCTAAAGTGTAAATAAATAAAGTACTTTGATGTGTATTTAATATTCTGTTTAATGATTCTGTGTTAAACATTAAACTACAGTACAGTGAACCCTCTGTTTATCGTGGGGATACGTTCCAAAATAACCCGCGATAGGTGAAATCCACGAAGTAGTCGGCTTTATTTCTTACTGTTATTGTACAGTGCAATACTGTACTGCAGAATGGAACAAAAATAAAACCTCTTTTCAGGCCCAAAATATGTTTAAGAAATAGAAATATTCACATTTTCTTACAAATAACTATACAGTAAACCCTGGTTTATCGCGGGTTACGTTCCCGGAAATAACCCGCGATAGACAAAATCCGTGAAGTAGTCACTTTATATTTTACAATTGTTTTTATGGCCATAAAACCCCCTAACCACACACTTTTATACACTTTTTTCACAGGCATTTACATTTTCTCACAGTTCTCTCTTATTTTAACACTCTCAAAGTTTGAATTCTTTCTCCGCCTTTTGGGTGCGACCGCAGGTCCCTTTTTCCCTTTTCACTGACATGTTTTTCTTCACGAGAAAAAACTTGGTTTAAACTTAAAACTTAAAGCTGAATACTTGGTTCAGGGTGAAAACATACAGCACTTCCCAGTCACAGTGCTACCTGAATGCGTTCATACTGAATGCTGTAAAAAATAATTACACTGAAAAAGAAATCAGCGATGCCTCGAAAAGTGAACCGCATTATAGCGAAGGTTCACAGTCGAGTCGTTTCCTGAAGTAAAGTTGTGATATCTGATGTTTTCTTTCAGTCACTCACACCCTGAAGTATTTCCACACTGGGCCCTCTGGAGTTCCAAACTTCCCAGAGTATGTGAGTGTTGGGCTGGTGGATGATGTTCCAATCACTCACTATGACAGTAACACAGGGAGGAAGAGCCCAAACAGGAGTGGATGAAGGAAGTCACAGCAGGTGATCCTCAGTACTGGGAGAGGAACACTCAGAGGTGTCTGAACAACCAGCAGGTCTCCAAAGTCGACATTGAAACTGTAAAGTCCGCTTCAACCAAACTGGAGGTGAGTTGACTTTTCCTTTTCTACTGATTAAACACTGTTGACATCCCAGGTTGTGTGTGTTGGTGTCATGTGATCACACACACTCCCTGACCTCAAGTGTGTTTCCTTCACCTTGATGAACCAGCGTGGCGACGCCTCCTCGAGGCTCAAACTCACTCTGACTCAAACAAACCTGAACCTGAAGCAGACCTGCTTCACTCGTGCTCCGTTTCTGACCATCCCATAATAAGCAGCAGAGATGAGGGCGGGTCCGCCAGCTGCAGGTCCACCAGGACAGGTCACCTGACCCGTCCACAGGGAGACGATGACAGAAAGGCCAGCGTCCATCACATCAGACGTTTGTTCTGGAAGCACCGATGAGAAGAGGTGGACCAGCGAGTGTGTCCAGAACCAGTGAGGTGTCCCCCGGACCAGAACCAGTGATGTGTCCCCAGGACCAGAACCAGTGAGGTGTCCCCCGGACCAGAACCAGTGATGTGTCCCCAGGACCAGAACCAGTGAGGTGTCCCCAGGACCAGAACCAGTGATGTGTCCCCCGGACCAGGACCAGTAAGGTGTCCCCAGGACCAGAACCAGTGACGTGTCCCCAGGACCAAAACCAGTCACGTGTCCCCAGGACCAGAACCAGTGACGTGTCCCCAGGACCAGAAC
Source organism: Lagocephalus sceleratus (assembly GCA_911728415.1). NCBI lineage: Eukaryota > Metazoa > Chordata > Actinopteri > Tetraodontiformes > Tetraodontidae > Lagocephalus > Lagocephalus sceleratus. The sequence continues at coordinate 8,070 of CAJVRN010000191.1, forward strand.
CAGTGACGTGTCCCCAGGACCAGAACCAGTGAGGTGTCCCCAGGACCAGAACCAGTGAGGTGTCCCCAGGACCAGAACCAGTGACGTGTCCCCAGGACCAGAACCAGTGAGGTGTCCCCAGGACCAGGACCAGAACCAGTGACGTGTCCCCAGGACCAGGACCAGAACCAGTGAGGTGTCCCAGGACCAGAACCAGTGAGGTGTCCCCAGGACCAGAACCAGTGAGGTGTCCCCAGGACCAGGACCAGTGACGTGTCCCCAGGACCAGAACCAGTGAGGTGTCCCCAGAACCAGTGACGTGTCCCCATGACCAGAACCAGTGAGGTGTCCCCAGGACCAGAACCAGTGACGTGTCCCCAGGACCAGTGACATGTCCCCAGGACCAGAACCAGTGAGGTGTCCCCAGGACCAGAACCAGTGACGTGTCCCCAGGACCAGGACCAGTGAGGTGTCCCCCGGACCAGAACCAGTGACGTGTCCCCAGGACCAGAACCAGTGACGTGTCCCCAGGACCAGAACCAGTGACGTGTCCCCAGGACCAGAACCAGTGACGTGTCCCCAGAACCAGAACCAGTGACGTGTCCCCAGAACCAGTGACGTGTCCCCAGGACCAGGACCAGAACCAGTGAGGTGTCCCCAGGACCAGAACCAGTGACGTGTCCCCAGAACCAGAACCAGTGACGTGTCCCCAGGACCAGAACCAGTGACGTGTCCCCAGGACCAGAACCAGTGAGGTGTCCCCCGGACCAGAACCAGTGACGTGTCCCCAGGACCAGAACCAGTGACGTGTCCCCAGGACCAGAACCAGTGAGGTGTCCCCCGGACCAGAACCAGTGAGGTGTCCCCAGGACCAGAACCAGTGAGGTGTCCCAGGACCAGAACCAGTGACGTACAAGTGAAGTCAGACCACTCTGGATTATCAGCCAGATTAGGGAACGTTCTCATAGTCTGGTGGCTCATTCTTCCAGAGCTGAAGAACAAACGTGAACAAAGTGTCTCAGAAGGATGAGACCAAAGAGGAAGAGGAGGATGAAGGTCGTGAGGAAGCACCAAGTGGACTGAAGACCTGAGTGGAGGAGGCCTGAAGCAGGGTTGTAGGTCCAGAGTGGAGAGGTCACGTTAGGGGAGTGTGAAGGAGTCCACTGGACAGGTGAAGACCGGCTGTCCTCAAACCAGGGACAGCAGGGGGGTGTTGGTGGGGGAGGCTCTCTGAGTCTCTGGGGGAGACGGGGGACGTCACCTGTGGACGGGGGAGGGGGCTGTGGTGTCCCTCTGCTTGACTCTCCTCTGTCTCTGTCCCTCAGGTGTCCACATAGTCCAGTGGATGTACGGCTGTGAGTGGGACGATGAGACTGGAGACACTGATGGATTTGAGCAGTTTGGTTACGATGGAGACGATTTTATATCGTTTAAACTGAAGGAAGAGATCTGGGTCGCTGCCAGACGGGAGGCTGTGATGACCAAACACAAGTGGGAGCAGGACGGAGGTGTGACAGCAGGACTGAAGAACTACCTCACCCAGGAGTGCATCGAATATCTGAAGAAGTACGTGAACTACGGGAAGAGCTCACTGATGAGAACAGGTAGGGTCACATGACCTGTGGGAGCATCACATCACACAACACCTGTGACCCCCCTCTACTACCCCCCCTACTACCCCCCTCTACTACCCCCCACTACCCCCCTACTACCCCCCTACTACCCCCTCTACTACCCCCACTACCCCCTCTACTACCCCCTCTACCCCTACTACCCCCACTACCCCCCCCCCCTCTACTACCGCCTTTTACTACCCCTCACCCCCTTTTCTTTTACCCCCTCTACTCCTCACCCCTCTCTCTCTCACCCCCTCTCTCTCACCCCTCTCACCCACCCTCTCTCTCACCCCTTTTTTTCTCCCCACCCCTTTCTTTTACCCCCTACTCCTCCCCCTCAACCCCTCTCTCTCACCCCATCTCCCTCTCCCCCTCCCTCTCCCCCCCCTCTCCCCCTCTTTCTCACACCCTCTCCCTCTCCCCCTCTCACCCACCCTCTCTCTCACCCCCTCTCCCTCTCCCCCCTCCCCTCTTTCTCACACCCTCTCCCTCTCCCCCTCTCACCCACCCTCTCTCTCACCCCTCTACTTCTCGCCTCCCCCCTCTCTCCCCCCTCTCCCCCTCACCCACCCTCTCTCTCACCCCCTCTTTTCTCCCCCTCACCCCCTTTCTTTTACCCCCTACTCCTCCACCCACCCCCTCTCTCACCCCTCTCCCCCTCCACCCCCCTCTCCCCCTCTCACCCCCTCTCCCTCTCCCCCTCCCCCTCTTTCTCACACCCTCTCCCTCTCCCCCTCTCACCCACCCTCTCTCTCACCCCCTCTACTTCTCGCCTCACCCCCTCTCTCACCCCTCTCCCCCTCTCACCCACCCTCTCTCTCACCCCCTCTTTTTCTCCCCCTCCCACCCCCTTTCTTTTACCCCCTACTCCTCACCCCACCCCCTCTCTCACCCCCTCTCCCCCTCCACCCCCTCTCTCCCCCTCTCCCCCCTCTCACCCCACCCTCTCTCTCACCCCCTCTTTTTACTACCCTCACCCCCTTTCTTTTACCCCCTCTACTCCTCACCCCCCCCCTCACCCCCTCTCTCTCCCCCCTCTCCCCTCCTCCCCTTCTGTTTTACTCCCCCTCACCCCCTTTCTTTTACCCCCTACTCCTCCCACCCCACCCCCTCTCTCACCCCTCTCCCCCCCCACCCCCCTCTCCCCCTCTCCCACCCCCTCCCCCCTCTCCCTCTCCCCCCTCCCCCTCTTTCTCACACCCTCTCCCTCTCCCCCCCTCTCACCCACCCTCTCTCTCACCCCCTCTACTTCTCCGCCTCCCCCTCTCTCTCACCCCCTCCCCTCTCCCCTCACCCTTTCTCACCCCCTCTTTTTCTACCCCTCACCCCCTTTCTTTTACCCCCTCTACTCCTCACCCCCTCTCTCACCCCCTCTCCCTCCCCCCCCCTCTCCCCCCTCTCACCCCCTCTCCCCCTCTCCCTCTCCCCCTCCCCCTCTTTCTCACACCCTCTCCCTCTCCCCCTCTCCCCCCACCCCCTCTCTCTCACCCTCTACTTCTCGCCTCACCCCTCTCTCTCACCCCCTCTCCCCCTCTCACCCACCTTTCTCTCACCCCTCTTTTTACTACCCCTCACCCCCTTTCTTTTACCCCCTCTACTCCTCACCCCCTCTCTCTCACCCCCTCTCTCACCCCTCTCACCCACCCTCTCTCTCACCCCTTTTCTCCCCCACCCTTTCTTTTACCCCCTACTCCCTCCCCCTCAACCCCCCCTCTCTCACCCCATCTCCCCTCTCCCCCTCCCTCTCCCCCCTCTCCCCCTCTTTCTCACACCCTCTCCCTCTCCCCCTCTCACCCACCCTCTCTCTCACCCCCTCTCCCTCTCCCCCCTCCCCTCTTTCTCACACCCTCTCCCTCTCCCCCTCTCTCTCACCCCTCTACTTCTCGCCTCCCCCTCTCTCACCCCCTCTCCCCCTCACCCACCCTCTCTCTCACCCCCTCTTTTACCCCCTCACCCCCTTTCTTTTACCCCCTACTCCTCACCCCACCCCCTCTCTCACCCCCTCTCCCCCTCACCCCCCCTCTCCCCCCTCTCACCCCCTCTCCCCCTCTCCCTCTCCCCCTCCCCCTCTTTCTCACACCCCCTCTCCCTCTCCCCCTCTCACCCACCCTCTCTCTCACCCTCTACTTCTCACCCCACCCCCTCTCTCACCCCCTCTCCCCCCTCACCCCCCTCTCTCCCCCCTCTCTCCCCCTCTCACCCACCCTCTCTCTCACCCCCTCTTTTTACTACCCCTCACCCCCTTTCTTTTACCCCTCTACTCCTCATCCCCCCCCTCACCCTCTCTCTCACCCCTCTCCCCCTCTCACCCACCCTCTGTTTTACTCCCCCCACCCCCTTTCTTTTACTCCCTAAACCCCTTCTACTCCTCCCCTCTCCCCTCTCTCACACCTCCCTCCCCTCTCCCCCTTTCTCACACCCCCTCTCACCCCCTCTCTCTCCCCCTCACCCCCTCCTCACCCCCCTCTCTCTCACCCCCCCCAGAGCTGCCCTCGGTGTCTCTCCTCCAGAAGACCCCCCTCCTCTCCTGTCAGATGCCATGCTACAGGCTTCTACCCTGACAGAGCCACACTGTCCTGGAGGAAAGATGAAGAGGAGCTCCATGAGGACGTGGACCAGGGAGAGATGCTCCTCCACCCTGACGGAACCTTCCAGATGAGTGCTGACCTGGACCTGTCCTCAGTCCCAGCTGAAGCCTGGAGCAGCTACGACTGTGTGTTTCAGCTCTCTGAGGAGGAGAGAAGATCATCACCAGCCTGGACAGAAACCACATCAGGACCAACTGGGGGAAGACTGGTGGGAGCACATCTCTGGACTGGTTTCTTCACTCACTGTAGAATTACACAACATTGTTACACACATGTCTCAGCTCTTCCTTCAGGGGTCATTTTAGTAGAATTTTGGACTTCAGTCTAAATGTTTAGGAAATTAAACCTGACTTTAATTCAGTTTAGTTTGAGCTTTCTCTTCTCATTTACGTGGACTTTGTTAAATGTGTTATTACTGGTTAAACACAGTTTAAAATCATTTATTTAAGTCATACATTTTACTGTCTTATCTCATAATGACAGAATACACATGTGAAGTTCACAACAATATTACATAGAGAGCCCAGGGGTTCATTTGATGGATGAGGAAGAACACTTTTAAAACATTTCTCAGACTTGATCAGTATTTTATATTTTGATCCTAAATCTTGTTCCAGCTGATAATGGTAATAATAATATCATCATCATCATCATTATTACAATTATTATTGTTGTTGTTGTTAATAATAATAACAATAACAATAACAATAATAATACTCAATCCTGTTGCTGTCAGTCATTGTGCTGTAAATACTAACGTATTAATAAATATAGAAATGAGCTTGTGGGACAAATGAACAGATTAGGAGATGATCTTCTTCAGCGCTGGTCATCTGTGCTGGTTTTGATGGTTTTGGTTGTTTTCTCTCCCACAGAGAACACGGCTGTCATCGTCGCTGTTGCAGTCGTTCTTCTGGCTCTCGTTCTCATCGCCGTCGTTGGTTTCATCGTTCACAGACAAAAGAAAGGTGAGATATGGAGATGAAAGCAGAGCTTTGATCTTTCAGTGGCTTTGCTTTGGTCTAAATCACAAAAGAAGAAAATAGTGATCAAATCTCAGTCAAGGTCTGAAGCTCAAACCTGATTTACTTTCTTTTCATTTCAGGCAAATGTACCAAACGTAAGTAAAAGTTGAGCCGTGTTTGGATCTCCTGGGGCGTTTGCTGGACGTGTCTTGCAGTAATTGTGTGTAAGTGTGCTTCCTGCTCTGATAATCTTTGTTCTGACCTGACAGCTGAAGGTCCCCCTGAGGTCAAGGAGCCCCTGAAGGCAGCAGCATGAAGAGGGTGAGTAGCTTCATATCAGAGCAGATTGATACTTGTGTTTGTTGAGTTAAGCTGCTCCTTCTGTGAAACCACCACAACTGGATCAACACTCATCAGTTTGACTTCATGAGCTTCATTTTTTTGGTCTTTTCTTTTCAGGATGCTGAAAACGAGGAGAGTTCATCAGATTATGAACCATTAGACACATTAGAGGTTGTAATTATGAGGTATTTGATGATTGGATCATTATTACACAATAACAACAAAAACTCAGTGATTCCTGTTCTTCATATAAAACTGGTGTTTCCTCTGATTTTATTTTTGTGTCAAATCAACTGATTTTAACCTGGAAGAGTAAGAAGTCATCACAGTTGTCTTCATTTAGTTTAAACATGAGTGGGACTCTTTAATAATGGTGTTGGTGTGTCTTTATTTAGCTTTAAATCAATCTTGTATCTGTGTGATGCGCTCACATTAGCAGTTGTGTAAAAACACAGTTTATCAGTAGATTTAAGGGTTTGTTTCAAAGATGATTTCATGTGTTGTAGAGGTGAAAGTAGAAGATGGAAATAGAGTTCAGATGCTTGCAGGAGTATTCTGCTGCTTTCAGGATTTGCATTCCTGCTCTTTGCTTTTCAATAAAGTCCCCATCATGATGTTTTGGAGGTCTGTGGTTCCTTTTACGTTAGACTGCTGCACAGCTGTCAGCTTTGGTTTGAAGGAAGGACTCAAAGTGCAGGTGGTTTAAGTCTTTATCCTCACGGACCAGACCAGAACCCAACCGTTGGTCCGGTGGGGTGAGTGCGCATGGACCCAGGTAGCTTGAGCCTCACCGCCGCTGGTCTGATCATCTTCTGGACGGTGAAGGGCCCCACAAACCGCGGGGCCAACTTCCTGGACTCCACCTAGAGCGGCAGGTCCCACGTGGAGAGCCACACCCGTTGGCCCCCCCTGTAGCTGGGGCCCCCGGCGCCGGACACAGAGGGGGCTGGTCCCCGTACGCGCTCTGGAAAGGCCAGATCCCGGTTGCTGGTTAGGGAGTTGTGGGCATACTTGACCCAGACCAGTAAGGTCGACCACAAGGAGGGGTCCTGCGCCGCCATGCCCCGGAGGGCCCGCTCCAGGTCCTGGTTCTTCCACTCAGTCTGCCCGGTGGTCTGTAGGTGGAACCCTGAGGACAGGCTGGTGGTGGCCCCCAACAACTTACAGAACACAGAGGAGGACTGGGGACCCCTGTCCCACACCATCTCCTCTGTTCCACCCCCACCAGAACCTCTGCCTCAGCAGGACCGCCGTCCACCGCGCTCCGGGGTGACAGAAGGGATGCGTGGGCCCACTCCAGGACCTCTGCCCTTCATGGGTCAGGCACGTGAGGCCTGAACCTGGGCCACAGGACAAGGGGGAATTAAAACGGGTGAAGAACAGAGCCCACCGAGCCGCCGTGAGTTCAGCCTCTTGGCTGTCCGGATGTACTCCAGGTTCTTGTGGTCCACCAGGAAGGGGTTCCCCCCCCTCCAGCCCTCCGTTCCTCCAGGACCAGCTTGAGGGCCAGCAGCTCCCTGTTTCCCACATCGTCGTTCCTCTCCACCGGTGTGGCCGGTCCACAATATGTCGAGACCTTCCCCGGATCCATCTGTATGTTCCTCAGGGCGATGATGAACCTGAGGAATGATACAGACAGGGTGTGGGAACTGGCAATTCTCGACCTTTACAAACAGCCGGTTCTCCAGTATCGCTGCAGCACCACCCACGCATGCTGCACGTGCTCCTTGAGCCCCTGGAGAAGATCGAGATGTTCTCGACATACACGAACACAAACCGATTGAGAATGTCCTGGAGGTCATTGAGTAGCGCCTGGAAGACGGCCGGAGCGTTGGTCAGCCTGAACAGCATCACCAGGTACTCGTGGTGGCCGGTCGGGGTGTCGAACGTCGTCTCCCACTCGTCCCCCTCTGGGACGTGGACCAGATGGTAGGTGTTCCGCAGGTCCAGCTTGGGGTAGTTCAAACGCTGAGGTGATGAGGGGCAACGGGTACCGGTTCTTAACGGTGATGTCGTTGAGTCCCCAATAGTCGGTGCAGGGCCGATGGGACTTGTCCTTCACCACGGAGAAAAACCCTGCACCTGCCAGAGAGGACGGTCTGACGCAGGGGTCAGGAACCTTTTTGACCCAGGGGGCCGTGAACACCACATATGATGACACGTGACTCCATGAGAGCCATACAACATGTTTAAAACTAAAACACAAATAAATGTGTGACTTTATGAGATTTCAACACTTTTAAAGTACAATAAGTCTCTGAACTGAAGTACCGCTTTATATCTGACCCTTTCATAGATGTAACTTCATCGTTGTGTATCGGACACACACAGCCTGCTCTCTCCACAAAGGCAGGTTCCTCCGTCAATTCCTGCTGAAAAGTACTTTTTTATTTTATTCATCTTCTCAAAAAGGTTTAAATCAGTTAGTCATAAACGCAGTAGGTTTACTTCTTGACCTCACGACAGGACATCGTGTGGACCCTTTTGCACATGCGCACATCGGCCGCTGTTTAACAGCAAAATACAACAATAAGAACAGTCTGCCTCATCTGCGTTGCCTAGGCGACTGATATGGATCAGAGGTCAGCAACCGGAGCCATGAGGCTCTTTCATCCTCCTGTTGTGGCTCCCTGTGACTTTGGAAAATAAAGAATGAGTACCGTACTTCCCGCACTATAAGGCGCACCTAAAAGCCTTTCATTTTCTCAAAAACCGACAGTGCGCCTTATAATCCGAAGCGCCTTCTATATGGATCAATATTAGTTACCGTGTTTTCACCATAAGGCACACTTAAGACCCTGAAATGTTCTCAAAATGACGGTGCTTCCTTTAATACGGTGTGTGTGTGGACTGAGTTGCACAATCTGCTGTGGAGTAGACTGGGGGGCCGAGCATTGAGCTACCAGGCCCCCTGCTATGGAACCAGCTCCCTGTCCAGGTACGGGAGGCTGACTCCACCTCTACTTTTAAGACCAGACTTAAAACCTACCTCTTTGATAAAGATCATTGTTACTAACCTTGTAGTTCAGTTACTATCATAGACAGACTAATGATCATACTGAGGGGGTCGTCTAATCACTAGGTTAAGATACTATTTATGCTGCTATAGGATCACTAGGTTAAGATACTAGTTATGCTGCTATAGGATCACTAGGTTAAGATACTAGTTATGCTGCTATAGGATCACTAGGTTAAGATACTAGTTATGCTGCTATAGGATCACTAGGTTAAGGTACTAGTTATGCTGCTATAGGATCACTAGGTTAAGATACTAGTTATGCTGCTATAGGATCACTAGGTTAAGATACTAGTTATGCTGCTATAGGATCACTAGGTTAAGATACTAGTTATGCTGCTATAGGATCACCAGGTTAAGATACTAGTTATGCTGCTATAGGATCACTAGGTTAAGATACTAGTTATGCTGCTATAGGATCACTAGGTTAAGATACTAGTTATGCTGCTATAGGATCACTAGGTTAAGATACTAGTTATGCTGCTATAGGATCACTAGGTTAAGATACTAGTTATGCTGCTATAGGATCACTAGGTTAAGATACTAGTTATGCTGCTATAGGATCACTAGGTTAAGATACTAGTTATGCTGCTATAGGATCACCAGGTTAAGATACTAGTTATGCTGCTATAGGATCACTAGGTTAAGATACTAGTTATGCTGCTATAGGATCACTAGGTTAAGATACTAGTTATGCTGCTATAGGATCACTAGGTTAAGATACTAGTTATGCTGCTATAGGATCACTAGGTTAAGATACTAGTTATGCTGCTATAGGCCGTGGGCGAGGTCGGGGACAGACGGCAGTCGGGTTCACCGGGGACAGGCAGGGTCGGACCGTTGGGGACAGGCAGGTGACAAGACCTCCAGGACAGAGCACAGACAGGTTTACCGGGACCAGAAGGTTCAGGAGGTCAGGGACAGACAGGGTCCACACCAGGAAGACAGACAGGGTCCACACCAGGAAGACAGACAGGGTCCACACCAGGAAGACAGACAGGGTCCACACCGGGTCAGGGGTCAGAGGACAATCTGGTGGAGGTGGATTGTTTGGATCTAACCAGGCCACCTGATTGACCTGATTGGCCACAGGTGTGCAGCTTCAGGGAGGATCCAAGGGCGGGGCTACCTGCTGCTGGGACAGCCCCAGCCCCAGGCCTGGCTCCAGGGTGGGGCCCCGGTAGACCCTGCGGGTACGCGGCTCCTTTTCTCGTTGTTCCACGAAGGGTCTTGTGAACCGTTCTTTGAGTGGCCCTTCACCTGGGACCAGTCTGCCTTGGGAGACCCACCAGGGGGGAACCGCCCCAGACAGCAGAGCTCCCAGCTTCATTAGGGGACACCAACTCCACCAGAAGGTGACGGTTCAGAGGAGTGATTATGATCATAAATAATACATGTTGAGATGGTGGAGGCTAAAGAGTACCTAAATAAGTAACGAAATTAGTAACTAAATAAGTAACTACATAAGTAACTAAATAAGTACCTAAATAAGTAACGAAATTAGTAACTAAATAAGTAACTACATGAGTACCTAAATAAGTACCTAAATAAGTAACTACATGAGTACCTAAATAAGTACCTAAATAAGTACCTAAATAAGTACCTAAATTAGTAACTAAATAAGTACCTAAATAAGTAACTAAATAAGTAACTACATAAGTACCTAAATAAGTAACTACATAAGTACCTAAATAAGTAACTAAATAAGTACCTAAATAAGTAACTACATAAGTACCTAAATAAGTAACTAAATAAGTAACTAAATAAGTACCTAAATAAGTAACTACATAAGTACCTAAATAAGTACCTAAATAAGTAACTACATAAGTACCTAAATAAGTGACTACAAAAGTAACTAAATAAGTAACTAAATAAGTAACGTCTGCTGACACACGTTTGGGGAGTTTCAGAAATAATAAGATCAATTCTTCTCGGCTACTTTGGTGTCTTTGGTGTGATGAAACAAACGTAACAATCAGAAAGGTCAGAACAAGCTCTGTGGAATGTTTCCTGAATAACTTCTAATAATCGATTTATCATCAGTTTATGGGAGACTGGATGGATCAAAGGCGACTCTTTAATGTCCGTCTTTACGCTTTTTGTCCCGTTTCTTCTCCACTATCTTGAAGCGTTCACCATCGGCCCTTCGATGTTCCCCACCAGACGTCGGAGGACACCGACCCCTCTCTCCAGTTTCTCCTTTGCCGCTTTTCTTTTCCACACTCTTCCCGTTCTGGTTTCGGCTCTACCAAGTCTTTGATGTGCGCCTTCATCTCTTCCCTCCTCCTGGTTTCCCTCAGCTCTCCCACCTTCTTCGGCCCCCTCTGGGTGTGGTGCTCCAGCCGTCTCTCCTGCTCCAGCTCTTGGAGCCTCCTCTCCAGGCTGGTGACCTTCTTGCCCAGGCTGATGTTTCTGTCCCCAACCTCTTTGATCTTCCTGTGGAGGCCCTGCTGGTTCTCCACCAGCTCTTTCCTCTGAGCTCTGGCGTCCACCTGCACGTGCCCGTCCTTCAGCTTCTCCTCCGTCAGCTCTCTGACCTTCCTCTTCCACTTGCGTACGTGGGCTCGTCTCTTCTCCTCCTTAAACTCGTGCTCTCGTTTCTGCCACCTCTCGTGCTTCTGGGCCAGTTCCTTCTGCAGCTCCACCTCCTCCACTTTCCTCTCCAGGCGTTCTCCTTCTCAGTGAGAGTCTTCTTCTCTCTCCAACGGCGTCACTTTTCTCCTCCACCTCTGGTCTTCCTGCTCCAGCTCACATATCTGCTGGACCAACTCTGTCCTCTCTCCCTCCCAGCTCTTTCTGATGCTGAGGAGCTCCTGGGGGTTCTTCTCCTGTTCTCTGATTATCCTCTCAAACCTCGTCTGGAGCTCAGCCCGGTTGTCCTTTCTGGTACAAATCGAGACAAAGCCCTCGCTGCCCTCCTCTTCCTCCTCTTTCAGGGTGGATCTCCTTTCCTCAAATCTCTGCTGAAGCTCTTTGAACTTGTCCCTTGTTCACGTCCTGCGGACCTTCAGCGCTGCTCCTGGGTTCCATCACGCTGCACTTTTCCACCAACGTTTGGTCCCTCACCAGAGAAGGTCAAAGGTCACCTCCTGGGCTCGTTGTTCAAGTGCACCTTTGTTGTGCTTGATCTGATCTTGCAGGACTACAAAGCCACCAATCCTTTAAAGATGAAAGCTTTGATCAAATGTGTTAGATTTCACCTCAAAGTGGTGACATCAAAGGAGATCTGTCACCTTGAGAAACCCTAAAGATCTTTCCATAACTCCGCCTCCGTGTGTCCCACAAACATGAACACCCCAGGTTGTGTAGGAAAGAGTGTCTCCTGTCTCACCAACAGGTTGAGGAACGTCAGTCAGTGGGGGCGGAGCCTTCACGTCCAGGCTCCTCCCCCACTGACCGCCTCCTTTATTTGAGCGGGAAAAAGTTCCAGGAGCATTTCTACCGTGAGCTCGGAGGCCGTTGTGCATTCAGAAGTAAGCGGTCGTGTTTTCACACAGGTGACATTTATTCATGAAGAGGCGACACGTGTCCGTTCAGACATGCAGGCGAAGGTCTCAGGAACACGCGACACACGGATAAAACCCCGTTGAGAGAAGAACGACCCCGCGGGCGTTGGCTCAGAAGGCCTGCGTAAGGGAAGGAGCTCCTGAGGGTCCCTGAAACAGTGCAAGTGGACCACCAGGACCACAGGAGGGAGCGCGTCCCCGGGGAACGCTCGCCGGTCCATCAGGTTTCCCCAGCGTGAACGTGTGCGAGTGAAGCACGAAGACATTTGGACGCCACGTGAACACACAACACGCCTTCACTGCACGGAGGAGGAGGGACATGTCCACAGGACAAGGACACGTGGACGAAGACCGTCAGCGCCTCGCCCGTGTCGCACCAGCGGGGCTGCGTGTGCACGAGGGTCGCACCAGAACCGTTTCACATCTCCAAGAGCGACACACACGCCCCCCCGATCCTGGATCACGGTCTGAAGCCTGATCCACCGGCATCGCCGCGCTTTAATCGTGGACGTGCGGAGCGGACAGACGCGCAACCCTCTGGCCCCGCCCCTCTGGCCCCGCCCCTCTGGCCCCGCCCCTCTGGCTCCTCTGCCCTCGCCCTCACTGGCCCCGCCCATCTGCCCCCCACCCTCACTGGCCCGCCCCTCTGGCCCTGCCCCTCTGGCCCCGCCCCTCTGGCTCCTCTGCCCTCGCCCTCACTGGCCCCGCCCATCTGCCCCCCACCCTCACTGGCCCGCCCCTCTGGCCCCGCCCCTCTGCCCCCACCCTCACTGACCCCGCCCCTCTGGCCCCGTCCTCGTTGGCCCTGCCCCTCTCCCCCACCCTCACTGGCCCCGCCCTCCCCTCCGGCCTCACTGGCCCCGCCCCTTTCCCCACCCTCACTGGCCCCGCCCCTTTCCCCCCACCCTAACTGGCCCCCGCCCCTCTGGCCCCGCCCTCTCCAACTGCCGTCACTGGCCCCGCCCCTCTGCCCCGGCCCATCTGCCCCCCACTCCCCCACCCTCACTGGCCCCGCCCCTTCCCCCCTCACTGGCCCCGCCCCTCTCCCCCTCTCCCTGGCCCCGCCCCTCTCCCCCCCCTCACTGGCCCCGCCCCCTGCCCCCACAGGGCAGCGTGCTACATGTACTGGTGTGCATCACGGCTCAAACCTACCGACAGGAAGGAGGCGGGGCCAGGAGGTCACCCACCTGAAGCGTGTGCATGAGGGGGAAGGAAGGGGGGTGAGGGGGGAGGTGAGGGGGGAGGAGGAGGGGGGTGAGGGGGGAGGAGGAGGGGGGTGTGATGAGGGAGGGGGGCAGAAGGGAGAGGGTGTGTTCTGGGTGTGAAGCTGCTGGTGTGAACGAGGAGAGAGGGACCGCCCCCTCCGTCATCAAACATCAGAAAACAATGGACCTCCGCACGTGTGTGTGTGTGTGTGTGTGTGTGTGTGTGTGTGAGTGTGTGTGTGTGTGTGTGTGTGTGTGTGTGTGCGTGAGTGTGTGTGTGTGTGTGTGTGTGAGTGTGTGTGTGTGAGTGTGTGTGAGCGTGTGTGCGAGTGTGTGTGTGTGTGAGTGTGTGTGAGCGTGTGTGTGCGAGTGTGTGTGTGTGTGTGTGTGTGAGTGTGTGTGTGTGTGTGTGTGTGTGTGTGTGTGTGTGTGTGAGTGTGTGTGTGTGTGTGTGAGTGTGTGTGTGTGAGTGTGTGTGTGTGTGTGTGCGAGTGTGTGTGTGTGTGAGTGTGTGTGTGAGTGTGTGTGAGTGTGTGTGCGAGTGTGTGTGTGTGTGAGTGTGTGTGAGCGTGTGTGCGAGTGTGTGTGTGTGTGAGTGTGTGTGAGTGTGTGTGTGTGAGTGTGTGTGTGTGAGCGTGTGTGAGCGTGTGTGTCTGTGTGTGTGTGAGTGAGTGAGCGTGTGTGTCTGTGTGTGTGTGAGTGAGTGAGTGTGTGTGTGTGTGTGTGCGTGAGCGTGTATGTGTGTGCGTGTGTGTGTGTGAGTGTGTGTGTGCATGTCCATGTGCGTGTGTGAGTGTGTGTGTTTGTGTGTGAGTGTGTGTGTGTGTGCGTGTGTGTGTGCATGTCCGTGTGTGTGTGTGTGTGAGTGTGTGTGGCTTTGGTACGATCACGGATACAGGTCTGGTCTGGTGGCGTTGTCAGGAGGCGTGTCCGACACACAGAGGACATCAGAATCCCCGCTGGCGCCCTGATGGCGGCGCGTCCCCGGACGAGGACAGACGAGAGGACATGAGGACGTCCCTCTCGTCCCCCAGCAGAGACAGAAAGAGTAGACGGAGCAGTTTGTCTCAGTGCTGGTCAGAAATACGGAGCACCAGAGGTGGGGGGGCCCTCGGACCCAGAGGGAGGGCCCCGGCCTGGGTCGCTCTGGCCCCGCCCCCGCGTGGGGGCGCTCCCGGGGCCGGGGCTCACAGCTGGTGCACGACGCTGTCGGCGTGGTTGATGGACACGGGGCCGTCCTGGCGGAGGCGGCGCCACTGGAAGGTGCTGCTGAGCGTGCCCACCTCCACCTCCTCGCTCTCCTGCTCCCTGGCGAACTCCATGAACACCTGCGGGCGCACGCGTCCCCGTCAGGACCGCCTCGGCGGGGCGGCGGGCGGGGCCTCGCCACCTACCTGCTCCAAGGTGGACTGGGAGAAGTTGTACTCCTCGAAGCCGAAGGCCCGCTTGGCTGCGGACACAGAGGCCCTCGTTCAGGAGCGCCCTCAGGAGGGCCCCAGCGTCCCGCCCCACTCACCTTGCTCCAGCTCGGAGAAGGAGCGCGCCAGCGACGTGATGTCCTCCGTGGGGACCTTGTACACCATCAGGGTGGCGAAGCTGCAACAGCAGGGTCACAGGGTCACACGAGGTCACTCTGAGGTCACACCGAGGTCACTCTGAGGTCACACGAGGTCACACCGAGGTCACACGAGGTCACTCTGAGGTCACACCGAGGTCACACGAGGTCACACCGAGGTCACTCTGAGGTCACACGAGGTCACTCTCAGGTCACACCGAGGTCACTCTGAGGTCACACGAGGTCACTCTGAGGTCACACCGAGGTCACTCTGAGGTCACACGAGGTCACACCGAGGTCACACGAGGTCACTCTGAGGTCACACCAAGGTCACACGAAGTCACTCTGAGGTCACACGAGGTCACACCGAGGTCACTCTGAGGTCACACGAGGTCACTCTCAGGTCACACCGAGGTCACTCTGAGGTCACACTGAGGTCACACGAGGTCACACCGAGGTCACTCCGAGGTCACTCTGAGGTCACTCCGAGGTCACTCTGAGGCCCTCGCCCGACCCACGGGGCCCCGCCTCCTCCAGACCCACATGTCTCTATGAATCACCTTAAAGGACGGCGGGAATGACGCGAGCGCTCTGTTGCTACGGGCAACAGAGGCGGGGCCTCACCTCTCCTGCCGCAGCGCGTGAGGGAAGACGCGCAGGACGTGCTGGTGCAGCAGCTCGGCGTGCTGGCGCCCCGCCAGCTCCTCCCGCAGCTTCAGCTCCAGGCTGTACCCCCGACCGTACTTCCCTTTCAGATGCTGGATGGTGCCGATACACCTGGGGGGGAGGGCGTCAACGTCTGGGGGGCCACGCCTCCGGAAGGGGGCGGGGCCCCGGGAGAGCCCACCTGAGCTGGCCCGACACCATGATGGCCACGCGGTCGCACACGGCCTCGGCCTCCTCCATGTAGTGAGTCGTCAGGACGGCGCCGCGCTGCTGGTTCTTGAACGCAGCACGCATGGCCCTCCTGCACCAAGGACGCCATCAGACGCCATCAGACAGCATCAGACACCATCAGACGCCATCAGACGCCATCAGACGCCATCAGACGCCATCAGACGCCATCAGACAGCATCAGACAGCATCAGACGCCATCAGACGCCATCAGACAGCATCAGACGCCATCAGACGCCATCAGAAAGCATCAGACGCCATCAGACGCCATCAGACGCCATCAGACACCATCAGACAGAATCAGACGCCATCAGACGCCATCAGACAGCATCAGACGCCATCAGACGCCATCAGACGCCATCAGACGCCATCAGACAGCATCAGACAGCATCAGACGCCATCAGACGCCATCAGACGCCATCAGACGCCATCAGACGCCATCAGACACCTCCCCCCACGCCCCCCCCACACCCCCCCCTCACCACATCCTCTGCTTAGACTTGGGGTCCATCCCTGAGGAGGGCTCGTCCAGCAGCACCACCTGCGGGTTCCCGATCATGCTGAGGGCGAAGCACAACTGGGGGAACAAACACGGGTCAAAGGTCAGCCTGGCTCCAGCTGGGGGTCCGGGCGCTCACCTTCCTCTTGAGCCCCGCCGACAGCGTCTTGGCTTGTTTGTTGACGTGGTCCTTGAGTTCCAGCGCGTCCACCACCCTGTCGACACACCACGTCAGCGCCTGCTGCGGCACCAGCCGGAGCGGCGCTGCGCCGGCCCCCCTCACCGCGACACGATGCCGGGCACGGCGGGCCCCGGGAGGCCCTTGACGGCGGCGTAGATCTCCAGGTGCTCCTGCAGGGTGACCCTGGGCCACAGCGGGTTCACCTGGGGGCAGTAGCCCACGTGCTCCGGAGGGCCGTCCCAGCGCTCTGGGCCGGAGTCACCCATCAGCACCTGCGCAGGAGGCGGGGTTAAGGGAGGAGGCGGGGGTTGGGAGGAGGTGGAGTTGGGAGGAGGCGGGGTTGGGAGGAGGCGGGGTTGGGGGAGGCGGGGTTGGGAGGTGGGGAGTTGGGAGGAGGTGGAGTTGGGGGTAGGTGGAGTCGGGAGGAGGCGGGGTTGGGAGGAGGCGGAGTCAGGAGGAGGTGGAGTCAGGAGGAGGGGGAGTCGGGAGGAGGCGGGGTTGGGAGGAGGCGGAGTCAGGAGGAGGCGGGGTTGGGAGGAGGGGGAGTTGGGGGAGGCGGGGTTGAGAGGAGGGGAAGTTAGGGGG
>CAJVRN010000191.1:32500-55000 GCA_911728415.1 Lagocephalus sceleratus
ATCTGCTATGGCTTCCATGACTCTCCCAAGCACCCATGAGCCTCGTGGAGCTGCAGCATCAGCGATCACTACTACGTCTCCCACAGAGAAGTTCGGCCGGATGCGGGACCATTTGGATCGTTCGTGCATGAGTGGAACGTATTCCTGTATCCATCATGTCCAGAAAAGATCTGTGATATACTGTATCTGTCGCCATCGCCTTCTGGCGTACACATCTTCCTGTTTGAATATTCCTGGTGGAAGCAAGGGCTGGACCTTAAGCTGCAGTAGGTGATGAGGTGTCAGTGGTTCCAAGTCATTGGGGTCACTAGAAACGGTTGTCAAGAGACGACTGTTTGGATTCCACCTCGCACATCACTGTGACTAAACCTTCCTCATCCAAAGACTGCTGGTTTGTGATTGAGGACAAGACCCTTTTCACCATTCTTATTATGCGCTCCCAGAAGCCTCCATGGTGGGCACCAGCTGGAGGATTGAACGTCCACTTCACACCTTTCTGAATGAGACTGCTCTCAATTTGGTCCATTTTCCAATTTTCAGTGCCTCACGTCGCTCCTTTTCAGTGGAGATCAAATTAGTTCCATTGTCTGACCTCAACTCACTGACTTGGCCTCTTCTGGATAGGAAGCGCCTGAACGCATTCACACAGGAGTCGGTATCCATCGATTGTGCTACTTCCAAATTGACTTGCTCTAGTAGTCAGGCAAGTAAATAGCACACCATACCGCTTTGCCATGCAACACCTCTTCTCATTTCTATTGGTCCAAAGTAATCCACTCCAAAGTATGAGAATGGAGGGAGGTCCTGAGTCAAGCGATCAATTGGCAGATCAACTGCATGTGCATAGTTTCGCCTGCAGGGGACACAATTGTTCACAATTTCCCTCGCAAAGGAATTTGCACAAGGAATCCAATATTTTTGCCTTAAGCTTGCCAAAATGTGATTTCTGCCACAATGCCCAACCTGCTGATGAATGTGCCGAAGCAGGAGCTCTGAGAGGAAATGCCTCTTGGGCAAGATAGCGGGATGTTTCTGCTCTTCTGGCATAGCCATCCTGCTCAGGCGACCACCAACTCTTAATATGCCACGGTCAAGGAATGGATCTAGTTTGAAGATGGAGCTTTTCTGGCTGACGTTCCTTCCATTGCACAGACTTGCCATCTCTTGCGAGAATCCTTGATTTTGGCAAAACTTCACAATGGCTTCTTCTGCCTCTTCCAGGTCTAGAACAGAGAGTGTCACGGGGCCAGCCGTGACTGCCTTTAAGGTCCCCTTTCTTTTGAGAGCGTATTGGGTGAGCAAACTCTTCAGCTTTAGGAACCATGCCACAGGACTTCTGAGCTTATTCAAGGTGGAAAAGTAGTTCAGCAACACACTAGTTGGATCATGGTGGCTGACAACAGTGGCATGGACTTCAAGCACTTCTCTCCTCAACTCTGAGTCATCTGGAGGAATCGCGAGGTCAACAAGTGAGTTGGGCCAGTTTTTGGGCAAATCTTTCAGGAACATGGGACCGTTGATCCAGTTGCTGCCTTTCAGGAAGTCTGCTGCATTTAATCCACGTGACGCACAGTCAGCAGGATTTAGTTTCTCAGGTATGTGTTTCCACTGCCATACATCAGACATGCCTCGGATTGCGTTTACGCGATTTGCAACAAAGGTGTGAAATCGTCTGCTGTCACTCCCAATGTACTTCAAGACAGCTGCACTGTCTGTCCAAAACACGGATGGTTCCAGGTCCAGTTTCAACTCATCCATGAGCATCCGATCCATTCGAACTGCCAGGACTGCAGCAGTTAGCTCAAGACGTGGGATTGTCATCAACTTCAATGGCGCCACTCTTGATTTCCCATGGGAAGCCCCAGCCCCAGGCATGGCTCCAGGGTGGGGCCCCCGTAACCCTCTGGGTACGCGGCTTCTTTCCTTGTTCTTCCATGAAGTGTCTTGTGAACCGTTCTTTGTGTGGCCCTTCACCTGGGACCAGTCTGCCTTGGGAGACCCACCAGGGGGGAACCGCCCCAGACAGCAGAGCTCCCAGCTCTTTACTTTAAAACAATGGGTCAGTAATAGCGCTAATGGATCGATGAAGAGTCACCACAACTGGGTCGAATGATGAGTCAAGTTCAGCTGGGTCACGGTCCGATGATGGTTTATTGACAAACAGTACAATTCACCATGCATGAGAGGTAGCCCGGGCGAAGTCTGAGATCTTTCAAAAACTCTCCACCTTTTATACGATTTGGAGCTTGGGATTACCCCACCCTGGGCTCCTCCTTTTATTTGTTACTTTGTACCACGTGTTCTTCCATTATTTAACTTTTACCGTTTCTATCAGTGGTTAACCACCACCTATCTATGTTTTTTTAATAATCAATAACCTGCCCACATGCAGGCGGGACTTTTAAGTTCAAGGCGTTCCCATGCGCTTATACTGGAACATCATTGCCCAATAACATGTGAAAGGTAAAGAAAACAAACATGTCTGGTTACAGCATGTGAGAAAGCAAACAGGTGTCTCAACTCATACATGTCGCTGTAAGGTGACTTACATATACAATCAATTTTACCATCGTGGTAGGTATTATTTAACTCTTGTCCCAAGTTTCAATCTTTCACACTACAACAGCAGAGCTCCCAGCTTCATTAGAGGACACAAACTCGATTATTAAAAGTTATTAAGGAAAAATTAAACAAGCTTGTTCTAACCTTTTTGATTGTTACATTTCTGTGGAGGCCCTGCTGGTTCTCCACCAGCTCTTTCCTCTGAGCTCTGGCGTCCGCCTGCACGTGCCCGTCCTTCAGCTTCTCCTCCGTCAGCTCTCTGACCTTCCTCTTCCACTTGCGTACGTGGGCTCGTCTCTTCTCCTCCTTAAACTCGTGCTCTCGTTTCTGCCACCTCTCGTGCTTCTGGGCCAGTTCCTTCTGCAGCTCCACCTCCTCCACTTTCCTCTCCAGGCGTTCACCTTCTCAGTGAGAGTCTTCTTCTCTCTCCAACGGCGTCACTTTTCTCCTCCACCTCTGGTCTTCCTGCTCCAGCTCACATATCTGCTGGACCAACTCTCTCCTCTCTCCCTCCCAGCTCTTTCTGATGCTGAGGAGCTCCTGGGGGTTCTTCTCCTGTTCTCTGATTATCCTCTCAAACCTCGTCTGGAGCTCAGCCCGGTTGTCCTTTCTGGTACAAATCGAGACAAAGCCCTCGCTGCCCTCCTCTTCCTCCTCTTTCAGGGTGGATCTCCTTTCTGAGAGGGGAGGGATGGACCGTTGACGGAGGGTTCAGCGGTTGCCCCTCTTTCATGTCCTCAAGCACGCACACATGCAGGTTCTTCATTAAACGGTGTTCCACTGTCTCATCCAGGCCAAGTGCCAAGGGCAGCAAATAAAATCCAAAACCGTCCTTATAAGCAGCGCGGTGGCGATGGATGGAGGCGGGGACCGTGGGGGCTCCGTGTTGTCATTATGGGGGCTCCGCCGAGCCGGTCCCTCCGCGTTGCAGATGAGGTCTCTGGTGACACACGAGCTGCGATCTGAGTCACCTCTCGCCCTCAGGTGGGGAGAGGTGGAACACTCTTGCGGTTTCACCCTGGGTGATACGGACGATTTCGAGGGGTTACAGGCTGCAGTCCGCCGCTGTTCCCCTGCGCTTTACCGGCGTGATACATTCCCTGGAGCAGGGAGAGCCGGCTCGTGTTCTACAGGAGGAAATTCTCAAACTGTTGAACAAGAGAGCGATTCGTGTCGTCCCTCCCGCACATTTTCAGAGCGGTTTTTACTCCAGGTGTTTTCTGGTCCCCAAACGGGGGCGGTATTTGCCCGATCCTGGATCTGCGTGCTCTGAACGATTTTCTCAGGAAATACAAGTTCAGGATGCTCACACACGCATCCTTACTGCGCCTTGTGCGACAGAAGGACTGGTTCACTTCTGTGGGTTTAAAGGACGCGTATTTCCACATCCCTATCTACCCTCCCCACAGAAAGTACTTACCAGGGGATCTCTTACGAGTATTGCGTGCTCCCCTCCGGGCTGTTGTAGTGTCTGAAGCCTGTGTATCGGTTCTTTGCAGGCTTTAACTGCTGTACCATTGTCTTTAACATCTGTATTCAAATAACATTAACACATAAAAAGTACAAAATATCCGTTAGTATCCGTTCTCAGTGGCCTTGACCACTGTAAAGGCCTTATCTTGTCTTTCATCCATCCTGGTACCATTTCTAACATCTTCCATGCGTGTCCTGGCACCGGTGTTCTCTGTGTTCAGGATGTAATGTCTTGTTTTTTCAGATGGGAAAGTCCTTTGGAGGAGTGCAGGGGGCCGCAGGTCCCTGGGTTTCCTTCTAACAGACTGGACTCCACATCATTTGGTTGGCTATTGTTGTAAAGATCGCCAATTGCATTATTATTCTATTGCTATTTTAATCAAGGTAGAAGACAGTAGTTTCATAAATTACACAAGAGGGATTAAAGGTGAAGTGAAGTGTTGGAAAGGGGAGAGTGGAAGCCTGTTTAGTAATAAGGAGGACACAACAATACTGTGTGATGTCTGCCTGTAGGCCTCTGTGTGTGCTGAAAACCACTCCCACATAGCCTCTGCACCCACGTGGCCCTGGTCATGGGCGATACGGTACCGGGGTAGACGGGGTGCTAGCCAAAACAGGAGCAATGTGACCTGGTGAGCATGAACTCACCCCCGCCTGGCGCTGGGTGAGAGGTGAAGCTGATGCTGTCCATGTAGTGTGTGTGTGTGTATGTGTCTATGTAACTAAGCTATGCCTCCTGCTGTGTAACCATGTCTGTATTCTAATAAAAAGAGACAACGCTGGGGGGGGGCAGGAGTCTCTGGGTCAGCGCGTCAGAGTACGTGTCTGATCGGAGGACTCTCCCTTGCAAGGTCAAAAGTACTTTGAGGTGTGGACTCAACTTGTGTGGTGAACTTCGTGGGTGCGTCTGCCTGAGTACACTTCTGTGGATTCGAGCAGGATTTGACGACACGATACTGTGCTATGAGGTCATCCGACAAGAACGTTCAGCTGACCATATAGAAGGGGCGACCAAAGAAAGCACGGAGGAGGAGATCTCCACCACCAGGACCAAGAAACCTCCCTCGGGCGTGCTGCAGCGCCTGACAGATACCAGATATCTCTCCAATAAACATCCTTTATAACCACGTCGGTGTCTATGAAGATTCCTTGGAGGGTGTTCGTACGATGCTCGGAGGCACCAATAGCCCCGCTCAGGGGGCAGGGCATCCACCTGGCCACGTACCTGGACGATTGGCTGCTGCTGGCACAATCGGAGCAGGAAGCAAAGGTGCACATGTCACACCCGTGGGTTTCGTCCCTCATCGGAGGCGCTTTTGGTTTATAGAAATAAAGACTTTGGGAACTCTGCACGAGTCCTACCCGGTGCTTCTTGCCAGTACACGCGTGTCCTCTTGCGGTACCTGCTCCACCTGGGTTTGGTGGTGAATGCAGAAAAGAGCGTACAGTCCCCTACACAGGCCATCATCTTTCTGGGATCGTCCCTGGACCCGGTCGAACGGGTCGAAGCTTTCAGGTCATTCTCGAGCGCTTCCACCCGGCCGGTCTGTTCACGTTATGCCTTCGATTGTTGGGGCTGATGGCGTCCGCCATCCTTGTGGTCCGTCTCGGCCGCCTCCACATGAGGGGGTTCCAGTTCTGGGTGGCCTCATGTGGGCTGGACCCCGTCCGTCACGGTGCACGGAGGGCGCTGCGTCATTGGCATGCTCCGTCTTCTCTGACTCAGGGGGGCCGATGGGCTCCGTCCTGTCCAAAGGGGATCACCACAGATGCCAGCCTGACGGGTTGGGCGGAGTGCACGAAGGTCGGTCTGTGAGAGGCGTTTGGAGCGCGGCACTCCGGCGCTCTCACATAAATTTGTGCCCCCAGAGGTGGTTCATGTTCTCCTGACCTGGTGGCTGTTGCTGCTTCACCTGGGGAGCAGCGGTCCCATGTCCCGTGTCCTCAGCTGTCCGTCTCCTGGGCCGACCCCCATAAGGGTCAACCTGTTAGGAAGCAGCGCCTGTCTCACTGGATGGGGGAGGCGATTGCTTTGGCCTACTCCAGTCAAGACCTGCGACCACCTGAGGGTCTGCGAGCGCACTCGACTCGGGGCTTGGCCACATCCTGGGCCTTGTTCAGGGGCGTGTCCCTTCAGGACATTTGAGCTGCAGTGAGTTGGTCCTCTCCTCTCACCTTTGTCCGTTTCTACGAGCTGGACGTCTCCGCTGTGGTTTGGTGGACTGACTGTATCGATGAAACCACCAGAGGACGACATTCACACCTTAACGCGCATTCCTTCAGAAGGTGACGTCATCACGGGCCGCTCCTCGGATGTCTTAAACTTGATATTTATCGATGTGTTACAACACTGGAACCACGATGACGGACCTTTGCAGCCGCACAAAGCTCAGATGTTTCGGTTGAATCACACTGAGAGCCCCCCTCCCCGCCCTCGGCCCTCCTGCGCACTTTAAACGAGTCTCTTTCACTTTCACTTTGGTCCGTTCAGACCCGCTCTGCCTCGATACAAGTGACACCGCCTCATCCACGAGTTCCCATTGGCTCCTGACCACGTGACCCCGGGTTTTCCTCCTCCTCTCTGCGCTCTTTTCCTCGTTTTTCTGTCGGACCTTCGACGTGTGGTCGATTATTCTCTATCTGTCTGCAGAAAGTCGGAATAAATCATGAAATCAGGGACGATTCTTCTCCTACTGGCGGTAATAAACGTGCCTGAGTCTTCAGCAGGTGAGTTCTTGTGATTTTAGATGTTTAAATGCTCATTTTACTGACGCAACATCATTTAATTTAAGACAGAATTACAGCGTAGACAAAGATATTTTAGGCCTATATTTCTGTTACTTTGTTTTATTTATTTAAAAGACCAAAGCAACAAAGACTCTGAGGTGAACCGAGGTTTCGATTTGGTTCGAGATCAACTGTAAACAGGGTTAACTGGTCACGAGTCCCAATTAAAGTATTAACTACCTTACTCATCTAAATCAGCTGTTAAACAAAAATTAACGGAAAATAAAATTATAGGATATATTTTTGTGTCACTTTTTTAATGATGTGATCATGAAAAGTTTCAGGAAACGATTAATTGAATTAATTAATGTAATAGTTTTTAAATGTCTAAATGGTGTTGGGCCGACTTATTATCCGACCTGCTCTTACTCTATCAACCCTCACGGACTCTGAGGCCTCTTCACCATCCCACACGTAAGTTCTAAAGCACCTTCAGGTATTCTGGTCCCCGACTGTGGAACAGCCTGAACCTCAGGGCCGCAGAGACTGTTGAGATGTTTAAAAAGAGGCTCAAGACACCTTTATACTCAGGCCTTTGATTGATTATGCTTATCTAATTATTTATTTATTTATTTATGTGTTTAGTATTTATTTCTTTTATGTGTTATTATGTCCTGTTCTTAACTATTCTTAACTATTCTTAACTATTCTTAACTCACTTTTACTCTTACTCCCTCAGTTCATAGATATTTCACCTTTTATCTCATTTTACTGTTTTAGTCTTCAGTTTTTAGCTCCAGTGTTTCCTCATGGGGGTCTGCCAGGCTGGGGGTGTATCCGGTCTGCTGGGGGCTGTCCTGTGGACGGCTCTGGCCTGGGGGGCCTGGGGGCTCTGGCCTGGGGGGCCTGGGGGGCTGGGGGCTCTGGCCTGGGGGGCTGGGGGTTCTGGCCTGGGGGGCCTGGGGGCTCTGTGCCTTGGTGCGGAGTCTCTTGTCCACCCGGGTCGGGGTGGTTCTCTGTGGCGGTCCCCCCAGGATCATCGTGGCCTCCCTCGGCCTGGTTGGCCCCCCAAAGGTGGCGTCTCCCTCCCTCGTCTCAGGTCGAGGTGCCCGGCCATGTCTCAGCTTGCTTGTGTGTGTGTGTGTGTGTGTGTGTGTTGAGTGTCTGTCTGTATGTAAGTATGCATGTGTGTGTCTGTGTCTACGAGTGTGTGTGCTTTTATATTCTATATTTTTATGGCTTATTTATTCTTCTACTGTTGGATTTTCTGTGTTTCTTTGTGGTTTTTATTATTTGTGAGGCACTTTGCATTATGCGTGTACGAGAAAGTAAAAATAGGTTTAATAACCTAAAGTGTAAATAAATAAAGTACTTTGATGTGTATTTAATATTCTGTTTTATGACTCTGTGTTAAACATTAAACTACACTAGAGTCGTTTCCTGAAGTAAAGTTGTGATATCTGATGTTTTTCTTTCAGTCACTCACACCCTGAAGTATTTCACCACCGCGTCCTCTGAAGTTCCAAACTTCCCAGAGTTTGTAGAGGTTGGGCTGGTTGATGATGTTCCAATCACTCACTATGACAGTAACACCAGGAGATATCAGCCCAAACAGGAGTGGATGAAGGAAGTCACAGTAGGTGATCCTCAGTACTGGGAGAGGAACACTCAGAGGTGTCTGAACACCCAGCAGATCTTCAAAGGCAACATTGACATTTTAAAGCCCCGCTTCAACCAAACTGGAGGTGAGTTGACTTTTCCTTTTCTACTGATTAAACACTGTTGACATCAGGTTGTGTGTGTTGGTGTCAGGTGATCACACACACACTCCTGACCTCTAAGTGTGTTTCCTTCACCTTGATGAACCAGCGTGGCGACGCCTCCTCGAGGCTCAAACTCACTCTGACTCAAACAAACCTGAACCTGAAGCAGACCTGCTTCACTCGTGCTCCGTTTCTGACCATCCCATAATAAGCAGCAGAGATGAGGGCGGGTCCGCCAGCTGCAGGTCCACCAGAACAGGTCACCTGACCCGTCCACAGGGAGACGATGACAGAAAGGCCAGCGTCCATCACATCAGACGTTTGTTCTGGAAGCACCGATGAGAAGAGGTGGACCAGCGAGTGTGTCCAGAACCAGTGAGGTGTCCCCAGGACCAGAACCAGTGAGGTGTCCCCCGGACCAGAACCAGTGAGGTGTCCCCCGGACCAGAACCAGTGATGTGTCCCCAGGACCAGAACCAGTGAGGTGTCCCCAGGACCAGAACCAGTGAGGTGTCCCCAGGACCAGAACCAGTGAGGTGTCCCCAGGACCAGAACCAGTGAGGTGTGTCCAGGGCCAGAACCAGTGACGTGTCCCCCGGACCAGAACCAGTGATGTGTCCCCAGGACCAGAACCAGTGAGGTGTCCCCAGGACCAGGACCAGTGAGGTGTCCCCCGGACCAGAACCAGTGAGGTGTCCCCAGGACCAGAACCAGGGAGGTGTCCCCAGGACCAGAACCAGTGAGGTGTCCCCATGACCAGGACCAGAACCAGTGAGGTGTCCCCAGGACCAGAACCAGTGACATGTCCCCAGGACCAGAACCAGTGAGGTGTCCCCTGGACCAGAACCAGTGAGGTGTCCCCAGGACCAGAACCAGTGAGGTGTCCCCTGGACCAGAACCAGAACCAGTGAGGTGTCCCCAGGACCAGAACCAGCGAGGTGTCCCCAGGACCAGAACCAGTGAGGTGTCCCCTGGACCAGAACCAGTGAGGTGTCCCCAGGACCAGAACCAGTGACGTGTCCCCAGGACCAGAACCAGTGAGGTGTCCCCAGGACCAGAACCAGTGAGGTGTCCCCAGGACCAGAACCAGTGACGTACAAGTGAAGTCAGACCACTCTGGATTATCAGCCAGATTAGGGAACGTTCTCATAGTCTGGTGGCTCATTCTTCCAGAGCTGAAGAACAAACGTGAACAAAGTGTCTCAGAAGGATGAGACCAAAGAGGAAGAGGAGGATGAAGGTCGTGAGGAAGCACCAAGTGGACTGAAGACCTGAGTGGAGGAGGCCTGAAGCAGGGTTGTAGGTCCAGAGTGGAGAGGTCACGTTAGGGGAGTGTGAAGGAGTCCACTGGACAGGTGAAGACCGGCTGTCCTCAAACCAGGGACAGCAGGGGGGTGTTGGTGGGGGAGGCTCTCTGAGTCTCTGGGGGGAGACGGGGACGTCACCTGTGGACGGGGGAGGGGGCTGTGGTGTCCCTCTGCTTGACTCTCCTCTGTCTCTGTCCCTCAGGTGTCCACATAGTCCAGTGGATGTACGGCTGTGAGTGGGACGATGAGACTGGAGACACTGATGGATTTTATCAGTTTGGTTACGATGGAGACGATTTTATATCGTTGAAACTGAAGGAAGAGATCTGGGTCGCTGCCAGACGGGAGGCTGTGATGACCAAACACAAGTGGGAGCAGGATGAAGGTTACACAGCACAAAGAAAGAACTACCTCACCAACATCTGCATCGACTATCTGAAGAAGTACGTGAACAACGGGAAGAGCTCACTGATGAGAACAGGTAGGGTCACATGACCTGTGGGAACATCACATCACACAACAGGACACCTGTGACCCCCCTACTACCCCCCTCTACCCCCCCTACTACCCCCTCTACTACCCCCCCTACTACCCCCCTCTACTACCCCCCTCTACTACCCCCTACTACCCCCCTCTACTACCCCCCTCTACTACCCCCCCTACTACCCCCCCTACTACCCCCCTACTACCCCCTCTACTACCCCCCACTACCCCCTCTACTACCCCCCTACTACCCCCCTACTACCCCCCTCTACTACCCCCCCCCCCTACTACCCCCCCTACTACCCCCTCTACTACCCCCTACTACCCCCCCCCCCCCTACTACCCCCTACTACCCCCTCTACTACCCCCCTACTACCCCCCTACTACCCCCTCTACTACCCCCCTACTACCCCCCCTACTACCCCCCTCTACTACCCCCTACTACCCCCTCTACTACCCCCTCTACTACCCCCCTACTACCCCCCCTCTACTACCCCCTACTACCCCCCCTACTACCCCCCACTACCCCCCCTACTACCCCCCTCTACTCACCCCCCACTACCCCCACCACCCCCCCCCCCCTGTCTCTCTCTCACCACCCCTCCCCTCCCCCACTCACCTCCATTTCTCTCTCACCCCCCCCCTTTCTCTCTTCTTCTCTCTCTCTTTCTCTCACCCACCCCCTTACTACCCCCCCTCCCCCCCCTCTGTTTCTCCCACCCCCTCTCTCCTCTCACCCCCTTTACTTCCCCCCTCACTTCCCCCCCTCTCTCTCACCCACCCCTCTCACCACCCTCTCTTCTTTTACTCCCCCACCCCTTTCTTTTACCCCCTACTCCTCCCCCCCTCCCTCTCCCCCTCACCCCCCTCCTCTCACCCCCCTCCCCCCCTCTCCCCCACCCTCTCTCTCACCCCCTCTTTTCTCTCCCCCACCCCCTCTCTCTCACCCCCTCTACTTCTCCCCTCACCCCCTCTCTCTCACCCCCACCCTCTCTCTCACCTCCCTCTTTTTACTCCCCCACCCCTTTCTTTTACCCCCTACTCCCTCCCCCTCACCCCCTCTCTCTCACCCCATCTCCCTCTCCCCCCTCTCCCCCTCTTTCTCACACCCTCTCCCTCTCCCCCTCTCACCCCACCCTCTCTCACCCCCTCTCCCCCCTCACCCGCCCCTCTCCCCCCTCACCCACCCTCCTCTCTCACCCCCTCTTTTTACTCCCCACCCCCTTTCTTTTACCCCCTACTCCTCCCCCTCACCCCCTCTCTCTCACCCCCATCTCCCCTCTCCCCCCCTCTCCCCCTCTTTCTCACACCCTCTCCCTCTCCCCCTCTCACCCACCCTCTCTCACACCCCCTCTCCCCCTCACCCCCCCCTCTCCCCCCTCACCCACCCTCTCTCTCACCCCCTCTTTTTACTCCCCCTCACCCCCTTTCTTTTACCCCCTCTACTCCTCACCCCCTCTCTCTCCCCCTCACCCCCCTCTCTCACCACCTCTCCCCCTCCCCCCCCCCTCTCCCCCCTCTCCCCCCTCTCACCCACCCTCTCTCTCACCCCCTCTTTTTACTACCCCTCACCCCCTTTCTTTTACCCCTCTCCCTCTCCTCCCCCCTCTCTCTCCCCCCCCTCACCCCCTCTCTCCCCCCTCTCCCCCTCTCACCCACCCTCTCTCTCACCTCCCTCTTTTTTACTCCCCCCACCCCCTTTCTTTTACCCCCCCACTCCTCCCCCTCACCCCCCCTCTCTCACCCCATCTCCCTCTCCCCCCTCCCCCCCTCTTTCTCACCCCCTCTCCCTCTCCCCCTCTCTCACCCACCCCTCTCACCCACCCCCTCTCCCCCCTCACCCCCCCACCCCCTCTCCCCCCCTCACCCACCCTCTCTCTCACCCCCCTCTTTTTACTCCCCCTCACCCCCTTTCTTTTACCCCCTACTCCTCACCCCACCCCCTCTCTCACCACCTCTCCCCCCTCACCCCCCTCTCTCACCCCTCTCCCCCTCTCACCCACCCTCTCTCTCACCCCCTCTTTTACTACCCCTCACCCCCTTTCTTTTACCCCCTCTACTCCTCACCCCCTCACCCCCTCTCTCCCCCCTCCCCCTCTCTCTCACCCCCTCTCCCCCCTCTCTCACCCCCTCCCCCTCTCACCCACCCTCTCTCTCACCCCCTCTGTTTTACTCCCCCACCCCCTTTCTTTTACCCCCTAAACCCCTTCTACTCTTCCCCCTCTACTCCTCCCCCTCACCTCTCTCTCACCCCCTCTACTCCTCCCCTCACCCCCTCTCTCCTCACCCCCTCACCCTCTCTCACCCCCTCTCTCACCCCCCCAGAGCTGCCCTCGGTGTCTCTCCTCCAGAAGACCCCCTCCTCTCCTGTCAGCTGCCATGCTACAGGCTTCTACCCTGACAGAGCCACACTGTCCTGGAGGAAAGATGAAGAGGAGCTCCATGAGGACGTGGACCAGGGAGAGATGCTCCTCCACCCTGACGGAACCTTCCAGATGAGTGCTGACCTGGACCTGTCCTCAGTCCCAGCTGAAGCCTGGAGCAGCTACGACTGTGTGTTTCAGCTCTCTGGAGGAGAGAAGATCATCACCAGCCTGGACAGAAACCACATCAGGACCAACTGGGGGAAGACTGGTGGGAGCACATCTCTGGACTGGTTTCTTCACTCACTGTAGAATTACACAACATTGTTACACACATGTCTCAGCTCTTCCTTCAGGGGTCATTTTAGTAGAATTCTGGAATTCAGTCTAAATGTTTAGGAAATTAAACCTGACTTTAATTCAGTTTAGTTTGGGCTTTTCTCTTCTCATTTACGTGGACTTTGTTAAATGTGTTATTACTGGTTAAACACAGTTTAAAATCATTTATTTAAGTCATACATTTTACTGTCTTATCTCATAATGACAGAATACACATGTGAAGTTCACAACAATATTACATAGAGAGCCCAGGGGTTCATTTGATGGATGAGGAAGAACACTTTTAAAACATTTCTCAGACTTGATCACTATTTTATATTTTGATCCTAAATCTTGTTCCAGCTGATAATGGTAATAATAATATCAACATCATCATCATTATTACAATTATTATTGTTGTTGTTGTTGTTGTTAATAATAATAACAATAACAATAATAATACTCAATCCTGTTGCTGTCAGTCATTGTGCTGTAAATACTAACGTATTAATAAATATAGAAATGAGCTTGTGGGACAAATGAACAGATTAGGAGATGATCTTCTTCAGCGCTGGTCATCTGTGCTGGTTTTGATGGTTTTGGTTGTTTTCTCTCCCACAGAGAACACGGCTGTCATCGTCGCTGTTGCAGTCGTTCTTCTGGCTCTCGTTCTCATCGCCGTCGTTGGTTTCATCGTTCACAGACAAAAGAAAGGTGAGATATGGAGATGAAAGCAGAGCTTTGATCTTTCAGTGGCTTTGCTTTGGTCTAAATCACAAAAGAAGAAAATAGTGATCAAATCTCAGTCAAAGGTCTGAAGCTCAAACCTGATTTACTTTCTTTTTCATTTCAGGCAAATGTACCAAACGTAAGTAAAAGTTGAGCCGTGTTTGGATCTCCTGGGGCGTTTGCTGGACGTGTCTTGCAGTAATTGTGTGTAAGTGTGCTTCCTGCTCTGATAATCTTTGTTCTGACCTGACAGCTGAAGGTCCCCCTGAGGTCAAGGAGCCCCTGAAGGCAGCAGCATGAAGAGGGTGAGTAGCTTCATATCAGAGCAGATTGATACTTGTGTTTGTTGAGTTAAGCTGCTCCTTCTGTGAAACCACCACAACTGGATCAACACTCATCAGTTTGACTTTATGAGCTTCATTTTTTTGCTCTTTTCTTTTCAGGATGCTGAAAACGAGGAGAGTTTTCCTGGAATAAATCCAGTGTTCATCAGATTATGAACCATTAGACACATTAGAGGTTGTAATTATGAGGTATTTGATGATTGGATCATTATTACAGAATAACAACAAAAACTCAGTGATTCCTGTTCTTCATATAAAACTGGTGTTTCCTCTGATTTTATTTTTGTGTCAAATCAACTGATTTTAACCTGGAAGAGTAAGAAGTCATCACAGTTGTCTTCATTTAGTTTAAACATGAGTGGGACTCTTTAATAATGGTGTTGGTGTGTCTTTATTTAGCTTTAAATCAATCTTGTATCTGTGTGATGCGCTCACATTAACAGTTGTGTAAAAACACAGTTTATCAGTAGATTTAAGGGTTTGTTTCAAAGATGATTTCCTGTGTTGTAGAGGTGAAAGTAGAAGATGGAAATAGAGTTCAGATGCTTGCAGGAGTATTCTGCTGCTTTCAGGATTTGCATTCCTGCTCTTTGCTTTTCAATAAAGTCCCCATCATGATGTTTTGGAGGTCTGTGGTTCCTTTTACGTTAGACTGCTGCACAGCTGTCAGCTTTGGTTTGAAGGAAGGACTCAAAGTGCAGGTGGTTTAAGTCTTTATCCTCACGGACAAGACCAGAACCCAACCGTTGGTCCGGTGGGGTGAGTGCGCATGGACCCAGGTAGCTTGAGCCTCACCGCCGCTGGTCTGATCATCTTCTGGACGGTGAAGGGCCCCACAAACCGCGGGGCCAACTTCCTGGACTCCACCTGGAGCAGCGGGTCCCACGTGGAGAGCCACACCCGTTGGCCCCCCCCCTGTAGCTGGGGGCCCCTGCGCCGGACACAGAGGGGGCTGGTCCCCGTACACGGTCTGGAAAGGCCAGATCCCGGTTGCTGGTCAGGGAGTTGTGGGCATACTTGACCCAGACCAGTAAGGTCGACCACGAGGAGGGGTCCTGCGCCGCCATGCCCCGGAGGGCCCCCTCCAGGTCCTGGTTCTTCCACTCAGTCTGCCCGTTGGTCTGTAGGTGGAACCCTGAGGACAGGCTGGTGGTGGCCCCCAACAACTTACAGAACACAGAGGAGGACTGGGGACCCCTGTCCCACACCCCCGCCTCTGTTCCACCCCCACCAGAACCTCTGCCTCAGCAGGCCCGCCGTCCACCGCACTCCGGGGTGACAGAAGGGACGCGTGGGCCCACTCCAGGACCTCTGCCCTTCATGGGTCAGGCACGTGAGGCCTGAACCTGGGCCACAGGACAAGGGGGAATTAAAACGGGTGAAGAACAGAGCCCACCGAGCCGCCGTGAGTTCAGCCTCTTGGCTGTCCGGATGTACTCCAGGTTCTTGTGGTCCACCAGGAAGGGGGTTCCCCACCCTCCAGCCTCCGTTCCTCCAGGACCAGCTTGAGGGCCAGCAGCTCCCTGTTTCCCACATCGTCGTTCCTCTCCACCGGTGTGGCCGGTCCACAATATGTCGAGACCTTCCCTGGATCCATCTGTATGTTCCTCAGGGCGATGATGAACCTGAGGAATGATACAGACAGCATGTGGAACTGGCAATTCTCGGCCTTTACAAACAGCCGGTTCTCCAGTAATCGCTGCAGCACCACCCACGCATGCTGCACGTGCTCCTTGAGCCCCTGGAGAAGATCGAGATGTTCTCGACATACACGAACACAAACCGGTTGAGCCTGTCCTGGAGGTCATTGAGTAGCGCCTGGAAGACGGCCGGAGCGTTGGTCAGCCTGAACAGCATCACCAGGTACTCGTCGTGGCCGGTCCGGGTGTTGAACGCCGTCTCCCACTCGTCCCCCTCTGGGACGTGGACCAGATGGTAGGTGTTCCGCAGGTCCAGCTTGGGGTAGTTCAAACGCTGAGGTGATGAGGGGCAACGGGTACCGGTTCTTAACGGTGATGTCGTTGAGTCCCCGATAGTCGGTGCAGGGCCGATGGGACTTGTCCTTCACCACGGAGAAAAACCCTGCACCTGCCAGAGAGGACGGTCTGACGCAGGGGTCAGGAACCTTTTTGACCCAGGGGGCCGTGAACACCACATATGATGACACGTGACTCCATGAGAGCCATACAACATGTTTAAAACTAAAACACAAATAAATGTGTGACTTTATGAGATTTCAACACTTTTAAAGTACAATAAGTCTCTGAACTGAAGTACCGCTTATATCTGACCCTTTCATAGATGTAACTTCATCGTTGTGTATCGGACACACACAGCCTGCTCTCTCCACAAAGGCAGGTTCCTCCGTCCATTCCTGCTGAAAAGTACTTTTTTATTTTATTCATCTTCTCAAAAAGGTTTAAATCAGTTAGTCATAAACGCAGTAGGTTTACTTCTTGACCTCACGACAGGACATCGTGTGGACCCTTTTGCACATGCGCACATCGGCCGCTGTTTAACAGCAAAATACAACAATAAGAACAGTCTGCCTCATCTGCGTTGCCTAGGCGACTGATATGGATCAGAGGTCAGCAACCGGAGCCATGAGGCTCTTTCATCCTCCTGTTGTGGCTCCCTGTGACTTTGGAAAATAAAGAATGAGTACCGTACTTCCCGCACTATAAGGCGCACCTAAAAGCCTTTCATTTTCTCAAAAACCGACAGTGCGCCTTATAATCCGAAGCGCCTTATATATGGATCAATATTAGTTACCGTGTTTTCACCATAAGGCACACTTAAGACCCTGAAATGTTCTCAAAATGACGGTGCTTCCTTTAATACGGTGTGTGTGTGTGGACTGAGTTGCACAATCTGCTGTGGAGTAGACTGGGGGGCCGAGCATTTAGCTACCAGGCCCCCCTGCTATGGAACCAGCTCCCTGTCCAGGTACGGGAGGCTGACTCCATCTCTACTTTTAAGACCAGACTTAAAACCTACCTCTTTGATAAAGATCATTGTTACTAACCTTGTAGTTCAGTTACTATCATAGACAGACTAATGATCATACTTAGGGGGTCGTCTAATCACTAGGTTAAGATACTAGTTATGCTGCTATAGGATCACTAGGTTAAGATACTAGTTATGCTGCTATAGGATCACTAGGTTAAGATACTAGTTATGCTGCTATAGGATCACTAGGTTAAGATACTAGTTATGCTGCTATAGGATCACTAGGTTAAGATACTAGTTATGCTGCTATAGGATCACCAGGTTAAGATACTAGTTATGCTGCTATAGGATCACTAGGTTAAGATACTAGTTATGCTGCTATAGGATCACTAGGTTAAGATACTAGTTATGCTGCTATAGGATCACTAGGTTAAGGTACTAGTTATGCTGCTATAGGATCACTAGGTTAAGATACTAGTTATGCTGCTATAGGATCACTAGGTTAAGATACTAGTTATGCTGCTATAGGATCACCAGGTTAAGATACTAGTTATGCTGCTATAGGATCACTAGGTTAAGATACTAGTTATGCTGCTATAGGATCACTAGGTTAAGATACTAGTTATGCTGCTATAGGATCACCAGGTTAAGATACTAGTTATGCTGCTATAGGATCACTAGGTTAAGATACTAGTTATGCTGCTATAGGATCACCAGGTTAAGATACTAGTTATGCTGCTATAGGATCACTAGGTTAAGATACTAGTTATGCTGCTATAGGATCACTAGGTTAAGATACTAGTTATGCTGCTATAGGATCACTAGGTTAAGGTACTAGTTATGCTGCTATAGGATCACTAGGTTAAGATACTAGTTATGCTGCTATAGGATCACTAGGTTAAGATACTAGTTATGCTGCTATAGGATCACTAGGTTAAGATACTAGTTATGCTGCTATAGGATCACCAGGTTAAGATACTAGTTATGCTGCTATAGGATCACTAGGTTAAGATACTAGTTATGCTGCTATAGGATCACCAGGTTAAGATACTAGTTATGCTGCTATAGGATCACTAGGTTAAGATACTAGTTATGCTGCTATAGGATCACCAGGTTAAGATACTAGTTATGCTGCTATAGGATCACTAGGTTAAGATACTAGTTATGCTGCTATAGGATCACTAGGTTAAGATACTAGTTATGCTGCTATAGGATCACTAGGTTAAGATACTAGTTATGCTGCTATAGGCCGTGGGCGAGGTCGGGGACAGACGGCAGTCGGGTTCACCGGGGACAGGCAGGGTCGGACCGTTGGGGACAGGCAGGTGACAAGACCTCCAGGACAGAGCACAGACAGGTTTACCGGGGACCAGAAGGTTCAGGAGGTCAGGGACAGACAGGGTCCACACCAGGAAGACAGACAGGGTCCACACCAGGAAGACAGACAGGGTCCACACCAGGAAGACAGACAGGGTCCACACCGGGTCAGGGGTCAGAGGACAATCTGGTGGAGGTGGATTGTTTGGATCTAATCAGGCCACCTGATTGACCTGATTGGCCACAGGTGTGCAGCTTCAGGGAGGATCCAAGGGCGGGGCTACCTGCTGCTGGGACAGCCCCAGCCCCAGGCCTGGCTCCAGGGTGGGGCCCCGGTAACCCTGCGGGTACGCGGCTCCTTTCCTCGTTGTTCCACGAAGGGTCTTGTGAACCGTTCTTTGAGTGGCCCTTCACCTGGGACCAGTCTGCCTTGGGAGACCCACCAGGGGGGAACCGCCCCAGACAGCAGAGCTCCCAGCTTCATTAGGGGACACCAACTCCACCAGAAGGTGACGGTTCAGAGGAGTGATTATGATCATAAATAATACATGTTGAGATGGTGGAGGCTAAAGAGTACCTAAATAAGTAACGAAATTAGTAACTAAATAAGTAACTACATAAGTAACTAAATAAGTACCTAAATAAGTAACGAAATTAGTAACTAAATAAGTAACTAGATGAGTACCTAAATAAGTACCTAAATAAGTAACTACATGAGTACCTAAATAAGTACCTAAATAAGTACCTAAATAAGTACCTAAATTAGTAACTAAATTAGTAACTAAATAAGTACCTAAATAAGTAACTAAATAAGTAACTACATAAGTACCTAAATAAGTAACTACATAAGTACCTAAATAAGTAACTACATAAGTAACTAAATAAGTAACTACATAAGTACCTAAATAAGTAACTAAATAAGTACCTAAATAAGTAACTACATAAGTACCTAAATAAGTAACTACATAAGTAACTAAATAAGTAACTACATAAGTACCTAAATAAGTAACTAAATAAGTACCTAAATAAGTAACTAGATGAGTACCTAAATAAGTACCTAAATAAGTAACTACATGAGTACCTAAATAAGTAACTAAATAAGTACCTAAATAAGTACCTAAATAAGTACCTAAATTAGTAACTAAATAAGTACCTAAATAAGTAACTAAATAAGTAACTACATAAGTACCTAAATAAGTAACTACATAAGTACCTAAATAAGTAACTACATAAGTAACTAAATAAGTAACTACATAAGTACCTAAATAAGTAACTAAATAAGTACCTAAATAAGTAACTACATAAGTACCTAAATAAGTAACTAAATAAGTAACTAAATAAGTACCTAAATAAGTAACTACATAAGTACCTAAATAAGTACCTAAATAAGTAACTACATAAGTACCTAAATAAGTGACTACAAAAGTAACTAAATAAGTAACTACATAAGTAACGTCTGCTGACACACGTTTGGGGAGTTTCAGAAATAATAAGATCAATTCTTCTCGGCTACTTTGGTGTCTTTGGTGTGATGAAACAAACGTAACAATCAGAAAGGTCAGAACAAGCTCTGTGGAATGTTTCCTGAATAACTTCTAATAATCGATTTATCATCAGTTTATGGGAGACTGGATGGATCAAAGGCGACTCTTTAATGTCCGTCTTTACGCTTTTTGTCCCGTTTCTTCTCCACTATCTTGAAGCGTTCACCATCGGCCCTTCGATGTTCCCCACCAGACGTCGGAGGACACCGACCCCTCTCTCCAGTTTCTCCTTTGCCGCTTTTCTTTTCCACACTCTTCCCGTTCTGGTTTCGGCTCTACCAAGTCTTTGATGTGCGCCTTCATCTCTTCCCTCCTCCTGGTTTCCCTCAGCTCTCCCACCTTCTTCGGCCCCCTCTGGGTGTGGTGCTCCAGCCGTCTCTCCTGCTCCAGCTCTTGGAGCCTCCTCTCCAGGCTGGTGACCTTCTTGCCCAGGCTGATGTTTCTGTCCCCCACCTCTTTGATCTTCCTGTGGAGGCCCTGCTGGTTCTCCACCAGCTCTTTCCTCTGAGCTCTGGCGTCCGCCTGCACGTGCCCGTCCTTCAGCTTCTCCTCCGTCAGCTCTCTGACCTTCCTCTTCCACTTGCGTACGTGGGCTCGTCTCTTCTCCTCCTTAAACTCGTGCTCTCGTTTCTGCCACCTCTCGTGCTTCTGGGCCAGTTCCTTCTGCAGCTCCACCTCCTCCACTTTCCTCTCCAGGCGTTCACCTTCTCAGTGAGAGTCTTCTTCTCTCTCCAACGGCGTCACTTTTCTCCTCCACCTCTGGTCTTCCTGCTCCAGCTCACATATCTGCTGGACCAACTCTCTCCTCTCTCCCTCCCAGCTCTTTCTGATGCTGAGGAGCTCCTGGGGGTTCTTCTCCTGTTCTCCGATTATCCTCTCAAACCTCGTCTGGAGCTCAGCCCGGTTGTCCTTTCTGGTACAAATCGAGACAAAGCCCTCGCTGCCCTCCTCTTCCTCCTCTTTCAGGGTGGATCTCCTTTCCTCAAATCTCTGCTGAAGCTCTTTGAACTTGTCCTTGTTCACGTCCTGCGGACCTTCAGCGCTGCTCCTGGGTTCCATCACGCTGCACTTTTCCACCAACGTTTGGTCCCTCACCAGAGAAGGTCAAAGGTCACCTCCTGGGCTCGTTGTTCAAGTGCACCTTTGTTGTGCTTGATCTGATCTTGCAGGACTACAAAGCCACCAATCCTTTAAAGATGAAAGCTTTGATCAAATGTGTTAGATTTCACCTCAAAGTGGTGACATCAAAGGAGATCTGTCACCTTGAGAAACCCTAAAGATCTTTCCATAACTCCGCCTCCGTGTGTCCCACAAACATGAACACCCCAGGTTGTGTAGGAAAGAGTGTCTCCTGTCTCACCAACAGGTTGAGGAACGTCAGTCAGTGGGGGCGGAGCCTTCACGTCCAGGCTCCTCCCCCACTGACCGCCTCCTTTATTTGAGCGGGAAAAAGTTCCAGGAGCATTTCTACCGTGAGCTCGGAGGCCGTTGTGCATTCAGAAGTAAGCGGTCGTGTTTTCACACAGGTGACATTTATTCATGAAGAGGCGACACGTGTCCGTTCAGACATGCAGGCGAAGGTCTCAGGAACACGCGACACACGGATAAAACCCCGTTGAGAGAAGAACGACCCCGCGGGCGTTGGCTCAGAAGGCCTGCGTAAGGGAAGGAGCTCCTGAGGGTCCCTGAAACAGTGCAAGTGGACCACCAGGACCACAGGAGGGAGCGCGTCCCCGGGGAACGCTCGCCGGTCCATCAGGGTTTCCCAGCGTGAACGTGTGCGAGTGAAGCACGAAGACATTTGGACGCCACGTGAACACACAACACGCCTTCACTGCACGGAGGAGGAGGGACATGTCCACAGGACAAGGACACGTGGGACGAAGGCCGTCAGCGCCGCCCGTGTCGCACCAGCGGGGCTGCGTGTGCACGAGGGTCGCACCAGAACCGTTTCACATCTCCAAGAGCGACACACACGCCCCCGATCCTGGATCACGGTCTGAAGCCTGATCCACCGGCATCGCCGCGCTTTAATCGTGGACGTGCGGAGCGGACAGACGCGCAACCCTCTGGCCCCGCCCCTCTGGCCCCGCCCCTCTGGCCCCGCCCCTCTGGCTCCTCTGCCCTCGCCCTCACTGGCCCCGCCCATCTGCCCCCCACCCTCACTGGCCCGCCCCTCTGGCCCTGCCCCCTCTGGCCCCCCCCCTCTGGCTCCTCTGCCCTCGCCCTCACTGGCCCCCGCCCACCTCTGCCCCCCCCCTCACTGGCCCGCCCCTCTGGCCCCGCCCCTCTGCCCCCACCCTCACTGACCCCGCCCCTCTGGCCCCGTCCTCGTTGGCCCTGCCCTCTCCCCCCACCCTCACTGGCCCCGCCCCTCCCCCTCCGGCCTCACTGGCCCCGCCCCTTTCCCCACCCTCACTGGCCCCGCCCCTTTCCCCCACCCTAACTGGCCCCGCCCCTCTGGCCCCGCCCCTCTCCAACTGCCGTCACTGGCCCCGCCCCTCTGCCCCGGCCCATCTCTCCCCCCACCCTCACTGGCCCCGCCCCTTCCCCCTCACTGGCCCCGCCCCTCTCCCCACCTCCCTGGCCCCGCCCCTCTCCCCACTCTCCCTGGCCCCGCC
>CAJVRN010000191.1:57500-60000 GCA_911728415.1 Lagocephalus sceleratus
CTCCGGAAGGGGGCGGGGCCCCGGGAGAGCCCACCTGAGCTGGCCCGACACCATGATGGCCACGCGGTCGCACACGGCCTCGGCCTCCTCCATGTAGTGAGTCGTCAGGACGGCGCCGCGCTGCTGGTTCTTGAACGCAGCACGCATGGCCCTCCTGCACCAAGGACGCCATCAGACGCCATCAGACAGCATCAGACACCATCAGACGCCATCAGACGCCATCAGACGCCATCAGACGCCATCAGACGCCATCAGACGCCATCAGACAGCATCAGACGATAGCCATGACGCCATCAGACGCCATCAGACGCCATCAGACAGCATCAGACCCATCAGACGCCATCAGACGCCATCAGAAAGCATCAGACGCCATCAGACGCCATCAGACGCCATCAGACACCATCAGACAGACATCAGACGCCATCAGATCAGACGCCATCAGACAGCATCAGACGCCATCAGACGCCATCAGACGCCATCAGACGCCATCAGACAGCATCAGACGCCATCAGACAGCAGACAGCATCAGACGCCATCAGACGCCATCAGACGCCATCAGACGCCATCAGAAGTCAGACGCCATCAGACGCCATCAGACACCTCCCACCCGCCCCCCCACCCCCCTCACCACATCCTCTGCTTAGACTTGGGGTCCATCCCTGAGGAGGGCTCGTCCAGCAGCACCACCTGAGGGTTCCCGATCATGCTCAGGGCGAAGCACAACTGGGGGAACAAACACGGGTCAAAGGTCAGCCTGGCTCCAGCTGGGGGGGTCCGGGCGCTCACCTTCCTCTTGAGCCCCGCCGACAGCGTCTTGGCTTGTTTGTTGACGTGGTCCTTGAGTTCCAGCGCGTCCACCACCCTGTCGACACACCACGTCAGCGCCTGCTGCGGCACCAGCCGGAGCGGCGCTGCGCCGGCCCCCCTCACCGCGACACGATGCCGGGCACGGCGGGCCCCGGGAGGCCCTTGACGGCGGCGTAGATCTCCAGGTGCTCCTGCAGGGTGACCCTGGGCCACAGCGGGTTCACCTGGGGGCAGTAGCCCACGTGCTCCGGAGGGCCGTCCCAGCGCTCTGGGCCGGAGTCACCCATCAGCACCTGCGCAGGAGGCGGGGTTAAGGAGGAGGCGGGGTTGGGAGGAGGTGGAGTTGGGAGGAGGCGGGGTTGGGAGGAGGCGGGGTTGGGGGGAGGCGGGGTTGGGAGGAGGTGGAGTTGGGAGGAGGCGGGGTTGGGAGGAGGCGGGGTTGGGGGAGGCGGGGTTGGGAGGGGGGGAGTTGGGAGGAGGTGGAGTTGGGGGTAGGTGGAGTCGGGAGGAGGCGGGGTTGGGAGGAGGCGGAGTCAGGAGGAGGTGGAGTCAGGAGGAGGGGGAGTCGGGAGGAGGCGGGGGTTGGGAGGAGGCGGAGTCAGGAGGAGGCGGGGTTGGGAGGTGGGGGAGTTGGGGGGAGGCGGGGTTGAGAGGAGGGGAAGTTAGGGGGGAGGCGGAGTCAGGAGGAGGCGGAGTCAGGAGGAGGCGGAGTCAGGAGGAGGTGGAGTTGGGGGGAGGCGGAGTCGGGGGAGGCAGAGTCAGGAGGAGGCGGAGTCAGGAGGAGCTGATCCCAGACCAGCTGCTGCAGCGCCCCTACCTGCCCGGCCGTGGGGGCCGTGTCCCCCGACAGCATGTGCATCACCGAGCTCTTCCCCGCCCCGTTGGGGCCCAGCAGCCCCAGGACCTCACCTGGACACACGAGAGACGCTTCAGTCACCCTGAAGACGTCTTTGAGACCGGACGGAGCGGACGAGGACACCTTTCTGAACGCAGAAGGAAATGTTCTTGGTGGAGACCTTCCTGGTCTTGTGGAGGGAGAACCCTTCTCGCCTGCCTTTGTGCTCCTTCCTCAGGTTGCTCACCACCACCACGGGTCTCTGGACATCACCAGCACATGAAGCCTGCACCTCCGCCCCGCCGCTGGGACAGCCTGCTCCCCCGGAGACCCTCACCTCCTCACGGGAGCCACAGCCGAGGGCCTCCTTCACACGAGCCTTCTCCTCCTGAACGTCCTCGTCCTCGCCCAGACCGTCCTCCGGGTTCTTCTCCACCTTGACCTTGGGCTTGGAGGAGATCCTGTGAAAAGAGCCAGCGTGGGTGCCTCTGCCCGCTCCCTCCAGACCGACCCGGCCCTCACCTGCACAACTGGTCGCTCTTCATGGTCCTGCCTCCGTAGCGCATCTCCAGCCAGCGCAGCAGGAAGAGCAGCAGGATGCACTGGAGATAGGGCTGGGGACAGGGACCCTCACAGGTCAGCACGCACACACACACACACACACACACAGAACACACACACAGAACACACACACAGAACACACACACACACAGAACACACACACACAGAACACACACACGCACACACACACACACACACAGAACACACACACACACACAGAACACACACACACAGAACACACACACGCACACACACACACACACAGGAGACACGTCTGCCTGAGCACCGTCTGATACC
>CAJVRN010000191.1:65000-135000 GCA_911728415.1 Lagocephalus sceleratus
TGTGTGTGAGTGTGTGTGTGAGTGTGTGTGTGTGTGTGTCTGTGTGTGTGAGCCCTGTGTACCTTTGGGTCTCCCAGAATGGCGATGCCCACAGACAGCTTCCTCTTTTGGCCTCCACTCAGGTTCTTGGCCTGGGCCGTCATGATCTTCTCCAGGTCCAGATCCTTCAGCACCTTCTTGACCTTTTGACAGAGGTCACTAGAGGTCACCAGCCTGACCCACCTCCACCTCCGAGCCCACCTCAGCCCACGGCCCACCTCGGCGTCCGTGTCTCCCGGCGGGATCCCCTTGATGGCTGCGAACATGCGGAGGTGCTCCTCCACGGTGAGCACGTCGAACACGATGTTGAACTGGGGGCAGATCCCCACCAGCAGCCTCATCTCCACGCCCTCCGCCATGTCGGCCACCGGGGAGCCGTAGATGGTGGCCGTGCCGTGAGTGGGCGGGCAGATGCCGCACAGGACGTTGAGGAGGGAGGACTTCCCGGCTCCGCTGTGGCCCAGCAGGGCCGTGATCTGACCCTCGTAGATGTCAAAGGTCAAACCTGGGGAGGGGACCGGTGGGGCGTCAGTGAGAGCGGAGGCGCTGAGGAGCGCTGGAGCTCACCTCTGAGGGCCTCCACCACGCCACTCCTCTCTTTGTACACCTTGTGGATGTTGTTGATGCTGCAGGAACAGAGCAGACATGAAGTAGAGGTCAAAGGGGTCAGGTAGAGGCTTAGAGGTCAAAGGGGTCAGGTAGAGTCTTAGAGGTCAAAGGGGTCAGGTAGAGCCTTAGAGGTCAAAGGTGTCAGGTAGAGGCTTAGAGGTCAAAGGTGTCAGATAGAGGCTGAGAGGTCAAAGGTGTCAGGTAGAGGCTTAGAGGTCAAAGGTGTCAGATAGAGGCTGAGAGGTCAAAGGTGTCAGGTAGAGGCTTAGAGGTCAAAGGTGTCAGATAGAGGCTGAGAGGTCAAAGGGGTCAGGTAGAGGCTTAGAGGTCAAAGGTACCAGGTAGAATATTCTAATGTCTCTGTTTGAAGTACTTGAAGTACTCCGGTAATCCTCCGCTGGTGCTCACTGGTTTAGAGGTACCGTTCCTCATCAGGTCAGTACAGTCAGCCCTCGCTACAACGCGCTTCACTCTTCACAGCGTTGCTGAGGTCATTGTGTTCTGAGTCCTGATTGGTGAGCTACAGCAGAAAAGGCACCTGAGCTGGGGGGGGGGGGTTTGAACTTTGAGAGTTTAAATCAGAGAACTGTGAGAACATGTTAAAGCCTGTGAGAAGAGTGTGTAAGAGTGTGTGTTTATGGGGTTTTAGGGCCTTAAAACAGGTAAAATAATTGTAAAAATAAAGCTGTTTACTTCAGGATTTCGTCTATCGGGGGTTATTTCAGGAACGTGACCCCCCATAGACGAGGGTCCGCTGTACTTATTTCTTTTTAATGAAATGTGACTTCTCAGTCGCACAAAGGTGAATTCATGTGATTAGAGGAGCTCTGTGGGGTAACCACTGCACCAGGGGATCAGGCCTGCAGCGACACATGATCCAGCTGTGACCAAGCGTGTTAAACATGTTCACCACCAGGAACACCTTGAGTGTGAGGAGCATCATCTCTGAGGTATCGGCCTCCACCTGAACACAGGGACGGTAACACCTTTACCAGATGGCCTCTTTCCCTCTGAACTCTGAGGACACGGGCTCCACGCTCTCGCCCCCCCCTGGGAGCGCCGTGCGCCTCCGCGTCGTACGCCGAGCTGACTTCCACGTAGTGCCTTTTGCTCCTGGACCAGTAGGACGGCTTCAGGAAGTAGACCAAGGACCTCCGGGCGCCGTACTCGCCTGCACAGCAACGCGGGACAGCGTCATTAGGACACGCTCCAAATAAGGGGGGGGGGGGCGTGGGGGGGCTCACCGGGGAGCACCTGGTCCAGGTAGATAGCCAAGAGCAGGTAGAGGACGCAGTCGACAAGCAGCATGACGAGGGGGACGTAGAGGGGGTGGGGCCCGTGGTGCAGGGAGGAAAAGACGGCGCTGTCCCCCTGGGCCTCCAGGAACACCACCTGCAGGGACACGCACGCCGTTAGCGCTGCGACCACGCCGCCGGGGTCGGGCGCCGTCGGGGGCGGCGGTCACC
Organism: Lagocephalus sceleratus; assembly: GCA_911728415.1. Lineage (NCBI taxonomy): Eukaryota > Metazoa > Chordata > Actinopteri > Tetraodontiformes > Tetraodontidae > Lagocephalus > Lagocephalus sceleratus. Next base: position 67,115 of record CAJVRN010000191.1, read on the forward strand.
TGCGCGATGCCGATGGAGAAGGCGCTGGGGGAGAGCAGGCAGAGGAGCCAGACGAGCGGCTGGGGGAAGTCCTTCATCAGCACGGTGAAGAGCGACAGGCAGCCGAACACCACCGTCAGCATGGAGCCCACCGTGCTGGCCAGCTTGGGCTTCTTGAAGAGCGGCGTCAGCATGAAGGAGAAGAAGATCTGGGGGCCGAGGACGGCCGTGTCAGACCCCCGGCCCTACGCCCGCCTGTTCCCATGGTAACCGCCCGAAAGGTGGCGAACTCGGGGGCCCCCCCCCCGGCGGTACTTACGGAGGATATCCCGTAGAGGAAGATGAGGGTGAAGATGACGAGGAAGTTGCTGTTGGGGAAGAGGGCGGTGCAGGTGGCGATGACGGCCATGAGGACGGACATGAAGGTCACCAGCCCGGCGTACAGCAGGCCCCACGACAGCCTGCGCGACAGCACAATCACACACACGCGCCCACGGCCCCGCCCGCGCCCGCGCCCGCGCCCCGCGCCCGCGGCCCCGCCCCCGCGCCCACGGCCCCGCCCCCGCGCCCACGGCCCCGCCCCGCGGCCCCGCGCCCACGGCCCCGCGCCCACGGCCCCGCGCCCACGGCCCCGCGCCTCACCAGAAGGCCGTGTCGTAGAGCCCCATCATGGTCATGGTGTCCTTGAGCCGGTGCTCCTTCTCCGCCGCCACGTTGACGATGAGGAAGGTGACGAAGGGCGTGAAGGCCAGCACCAGGTAGATGGAGATGAGGGCGTGGGAGAACTTCTGCACCTCCACCGAGCCCGGCTGGCCCATCATCACCACCTTCACGTCCATCTCGTTCCACACCGACCGCTTCGTTTTCATCTGAACGCCGCAGGAGGAGCCGCGGTTACGAGTGGGCGGGGCCAGGGGCGGGGCCAAGGCGCTTCCTGCCTCACCTGAATGATGGCCGCATCGATGACGGACTGGAGGCGGATGAAGCCAGAGTACCAATAATTTGCTGCTCTGCAGTTCACAGAGTTGGACAGACAGGAGGCTGGAAACAGAGAGACACAGCTCAGGTAGGCTTCCACCTGGGGGGGTGAGCCCCCGACCCCCGAACACTCCCAACTGGACACCAGTAAACACAGTTATCAATAATCACATTCGTCCATATTTCAAACATTAAAATCAGGTTGCACCGTCACAAAAGCTGTTTTATTATTTAAACCGATGTTTTCACATCGATCTTTTCAGAGGCCGTAAAGTTCCACGACGCTGTTTTGGCCAAAATTTGCATCAATTTGTAACTGCAACGTGATTGGCTGATGGGCTGCACCTGTGGGGCGCTGTGGCCCCGCCCCCTGGAGGGACCGACAGGAGTCTCATTCATATTCATGAGACTCTCTGGCACAGGGGTCTCCAGGTCCCCCCCCCAGAGGGCCGTGAGGATGCAGGTTCTGGTTCCACCAGTCCAGCTCACCCAGTTTGACCAGTCAGCTGTTGAAGACTCAGATGAGTTGATGAAGTGAGTCCAGTCTGGTGCTGCTGCTGCTGGGTTGGACCAGAACCTGCAGCCTCACGGACCTCTGGGGGGGACCTGGAGACCCCTGGGGGGGACCTGGAGACCCTCTGGGGGGACCTGGAGACCCCTGGGGGGGACCTGGAGACCCCTGAGGGGACCTGGAGACCCCTGGGGGGGACCTGGAGACCCCTGGGGGGGACCTGGAGACCTCTGGGGGGGACCTGGAGACCCCTGGGGGGGACCTGGAGACCCCTGGGGGGACCTGGAGACCCCTGGGGGGGACCTGGAGACCCCTGGGGGGGACCTGGAGACCCCTGGTCTAGGGGGTGAAAACCTCATTTATAACTGGATTTGTACACATATTTTACATGTCTTATTGGGGCCACAGCGCCCCCCAGGGGCTGCCCGCCGCTCTACATCAGTGTGATGCCTGACGTGACGTGAGCTGATCGATAACAACGGCGAGGTGTACCAAAAGATTCCGTGTAGTCGCTGGGCTGGGGCAGCTGGCTGTAGGGGAAGCGCAGGCGGTACGACATGGCGGAGGGGTCGGTGAACACGACGCCAACAAAGCTGGAAGGCTCGTACAGGCTGGCGTTCTCCAGGTCCTCCTCGGTGGCGAACATCTCCAGGCGGTACTGCATGTCTGAGGAGGCAGAAGAAGACGCGCGTCAGCCACCGCCGCCCCCCGCGGCGCGGCCCTGTGTTCCGGACTGACTCATCTCCTGGGCCACCTGCTCCATGATGGAGCTGGTGACGTTGGTGATGGGCGTGTAGCCCAGGCCCTTGAAGGAGCGGTCCTCGCGGTCCAGCTCCACGGTGCTGATGTCGCCGTAGTAGGAGTGGGGGTTCAGGTTGTTGATGGCGATGAGCAGCGCCAGCAGCAGCAGGGGCAGGATCAGCTCCTGCGGGGACACACAGCGCCGTTCGTCTTCGCGGGACAACAAACCTGGACGCCGCCACGCTGCTCAAGCGGCGGCGGCGGCGGCGGCGGCGGCGAGGAGGCACCTGGAGGCTCTGCTGCTTGGTCCTCCACTTTATGAGCAGGTTCTTGTACAGGAGGCTTCTGGTCTGGGACCAGACTCCGGCGCCTCGTCTCCGGCCCGGCTGCATGACGCCAGCATGCCTCATCTGAGAGTCCGTCTGGTCCGCTCAGCTGCGGGGGACACAAACAAGCATCGTGTGACGGGCGCGAGGACGCCCTCGTTATCCTACGGCCGTTACTGTGTCACCGAGGCTCAGGTCACACCAACCTTTGACCTTCATACGTCCTGAACTAAACCCAGGAGGGCTGACCTGAATAAATAACGAACTCACAAACAGCCTCAGCCTTCAGGAACAACAGCATCAATTATTAATATTCATTCATATTTGCCTGTTGAGTGAAAACGAGGATATTACGTCAAGATTGAAGTGAAACTTAATTGATTTACTAATACTATTAATTAAATACTTCAATAACTTGTTTAAGTATTGATTAAACAGTCCAAGGCCTAAAGCAGTTTGTACAGGTCCAGAAACACCTTCTAATATCTGACTGATTTTATAAATAATTAGAATGACTGTACATCAGTAGAACATTAGTAGAACATGATTAGAACAGTAGTAGAACATTTACGTTTTAAATGTTCACGTAAACCGTTAAAAACAACCACTGGAGCAGATTTATAAAAAACATCAGGTATTCATGACAAATTAAACTAAAGTGAAATGTTCAGAGAATATTAGTGTATAATAATAAAAGTGTCTCGATAATAAAATAAGAGTTTAACAGTTTAATATAATAAGAGTTTAATTTAATAGTTTAATATAATAAGAGTTTAATTTAATAGTTTAATATAATAAGAGTTTAATTTAATAGTTTAATAAAATAAGAGGTTAATTTAATAGTTTAATATAATAAGAGTTTAATTTAACAGTTTAATATAATAAGAGTTTAATTTAACAGTTTAATATAATACGAGTTTAATTTAATAGTTTAATATAATAAGAGTTTAATTTAATAGTTTAATATAATAAGAGGTTAATTTAACAGTTTAATAAAATACGAGTTTAATTTAATAGTTTAATAAAATACGAGTTTAATTTAATAGTTTAATATAATAAAAATATATTAATGACAGTCGAGCCCTGTCGACTGTTTTTCTAAGCCGACTTTGAGCTTAAACAGGAGAATAGTAGTAGACATGTTTAAAAGTGAAGGTTTAAGAACCGAGTAGAGAAATAACGAAGAATAATGAATAAAAATGACAATAAATGATCTTAATTAGCTGTTGCTAAGCTAACGAGCTACGACAACACAGCCCTTTATTCTCTGCGAAACCGCCCCAACGCGGTGCGAGGACCGAACGGCCGACTCACTCAGGTCTGAGACACCTTAGGTCCTAAGGTTTAGGTCATGTTATCGTCCGATTTCTGATCGATAATCGATTTAAATCACCCCAAAGTGACTGAGAAACCTGCCTCCCCGCCGCGGACACTTCCGGCTGACAGGTGCGACGCCCAGTCGGATGTGACGTCATCCAATCAGAGGCAGCGCCCGCCCTGATTGACAGGCGGCTGAACCAATCAGAAAAGAGCCCCTATCCCGAGTTCAAACCAAAATAAACACTTTAATTCATGTCACATAAAAATATAAACAGATGAAACTGTCCCGATCACGGTCCGGGTAGGAGAAGACGTCAAAACACGAGTGATGACCACGCTGGACGCTCAGGTTTAACAGTTTATTTACACTTAAAATCAGAGAAAAAGAAACACTTGAAAAACAAGAAGAAAAACAAGAAAAACAAGAAAGACAAGAAAGACAAGAAGAAGAAGGAGGAACAGCTGATCAACATCTGGGAGCATCTGGGTGAGGCTCTAGAGGCCGTGTGTGTGCTGGCCCCCCCCCCGGGGGGGCTCCTGCACCTCCCTGAACTGGAGGAAGTCCTGGAGGGGGCGGGGCAGGGGCAGCCGCCGCACGGCGCCGGAGGTCATCAGCACGCCTGGGCCCAGCAGCACGCGCAGCTGCAGCCGGCAGAGGTGGGCCAGCGGGGCCACGCCGTCTGGGGAGAGAGCGCGTGAGCAGGCCTAACCCGAACCCACCCCGGGGGGGGCCGTACCAAAGTGGGGGCGTGGCCTCCAGCTCCCCGCCGCACGCCGGCCCTCCAAGATGGACCTGAGACCCTCAGGCAGCGACGCCCAGTTGGTGAAGTCCAGCAGGTAGGACAAGGCCCCGCCCTCAGAGTGGAGGAACCTGGGGGGGAGGGGGTGAGAGATGGGAGGAGGGGGGAGGGGAGGGGGAGAGAGGGAGGAGAGAGGGGAGGAGAGAGGGGGAGAGAGGGGGGAGAGGGGAGGGGGAGAGAGGGAGGAGAGAGGGGGAGAGAGGGGGGAGAGGGGGAGAGAGGGGAGGGGGAGGAGAGGGAGAGAGGGGGGAGAGAGGGGGAGAGAGAGGGAGGGGGAGGGGGGGGGAGAGAGAGGGGTGAGAGAGGAGAGGGAGAGATGGGAGGATGGGGAGAGAGGGGAGGAGAGAGGGGTGAGGGAGGGAGAGGAGAGATGGGAGGAGGGGGAGAGATGGGAGGGGGAGAGGGGTGAGGGGGGAGGGGGAGAGGGGTGAGAGAGTGGGGTGAGAGAGGGAGAGGAGAGGGATGGGGGAGAGGGGGAGGGGGTGAGGGAGGGGGAGGAGAGAGGGGGAGAGAGGGGTGAGGAGAGAGGGGTAGAGAGGGGAGAGGGGTGAGGAGGGGGAGAGAGGGAGGAGGGGGGAGAGAGGGGAGGAGGGGGAGGAGTGAGGAAGGGGTGAGGTAGGGGGAGGAGAGTGGAGTAAGAGAGGGGTGAGGAGAGAGGAGGGGGAGAGGGTGGGTGAGGGAGGGTAAGGGAGGGTGAGGGAGAGAGGGAGGGTGAGGCGGTGAAGGTGGGTGAGGGCGGGTGAGAGAGGGGGAGGGGGTGAGGGAGGGGGAGGAGAGTGGAGTGAGAGAGGGGTGAGGAGGGGGAGGGAGAAGAGAGGGGTGAGTAGGGGTGAAGAGGGGGGAGGGGGAGAAAGGGGTGAGGAGGTGGAGACGGGGGGAGAGAGGGGTGAGAGAGGAGGGGGAGAGAGGGGAGAGGAGAGGGATGGGGGGAGACGGGGGAGGCAGATGAGGAGGAGGAGTGGGTGAGGGGGAGAGGGGGGGTGAGGGGGGTGAGGGGGGCTCACATGCGTGGCTGCAGCAGCAGGGAGGGGTCCAGGCCGGCCCGCAGCAGCGCAGGCAGCCAGCGGGGGGCGTCGTGTGCTCGCCCCAGGGCGGCGCGCAGCAGCGCCCGCAGCTCCCGCCGCTCCAGCACGCCGCCGCCGGCCCCCGCGGGGCCCATGCGCCGGTGCCGCAGCACCAGCCGCAGCAGGCGGGGCCGCTCCAGGGCGCGGGCCCAGCCGTCCTCGTCCACGCGGGCGCCGGCGGCCAGCAGCAGCGCCGCCGCCTCGCTGGGGGAACGACGCCGTTAGTCGAGGGGGCGGAGCCCCGGCCCCCCCCGGCCACGCCCCCTCACCTGCTGGGCGTGTCCTGGGCCAGAGCCAGGGCGAGGGGGGAGGACAGCCCCAGCGTGGGGGTGCAGTCCTGGGCGTCGGGGCTGTAGCCCCCCCCCAGCAGCAGACGCAGGCTGCCGCTCTGCCGCCCGTGGACCGCCGCGTACACCGGACTCACCTGGCCCTCGCCACGGTCACACGCCCGGCCTGTGGCCCCCAGCAGCCTCTCCAGCACCCTGGGGGGGGGCAGGGGGGTCAGAGGTGAGGGGGGGCAGAGGTGGGGGGGGGGCAGAGGTGAGGGGGCAGAGGTGAGGGGGGTGGGGGGGGGAGAGGTGAGGGGGTGAGGTGAGGGGGAGGTGAGGGGGGTGAGGTGGGGGGGTGAGGGGGTCAGAGGTGAGGGGGTCGGGAGGTGGGGGGCAGAGGTGAGGGGGGTCAGAGGTGAGGGGGGTCAGAGGGGGGGTCAGAGGTGAGGGGGTCAGAGGTGGGGGGGTCAGAGGTGGGGGGTCAGAGGTGAGGGGGTCAGAGGTGAGGGGGTCAGAGGTGAGGGGGTCAGAGGTGAGGGGGTCAGAGGTGAGGGGGGTCAGAGGTGAGGGGGTCAGAGGTGAGGGGGTCAGAGGTGGGGGTCAGAGGTGAGGGGGGGTCAGAGGTGGGGGGTGGGGGGGGGTCAGAGGTGAGGGGGGTCAGAGGTGGGGGGTGAGGTGGGGGGTCAGAGGTGGGGGGGTCAGAGGTGGGGGGTCAGAGGTGAGGGGGTCAGAGGTGAGGGGGTCAGAGGTGGGGGGTCAGAGGTGAGGGGGTCAGAGGTGAGGGGGTCAGAGGTGGGGGGTCAGAGGTGAGGGGGTCAGAGGTGGGGGGGGGGTGAGGGGGTCAGAGGTGGGGGGTCAGAGGTGAGGGGGGTAGGGTCAGAGGTGAGGGGGGTCAGAGGTGAGGGGGTCAGAGGTGAGGGGGGTCAGAGGTGAGGGGGGTCAGAGGTGAGGGGGGTCAGAGGTGGGGGGTCAGAGGTGAGGGGGGGTCAGAGGTGAGGGGGTCAGAGGTGGGGGGTCAGAGGGGGGGGTCAGAGGTGAGGGGGGTCAGAGGTGAGGGGTCAGAGGTGGGGGGTCAGAGGTGAGGGGGGTCAGAGGTGAGGGGGTCAGAGGTGGGGGTCAGAGGTGAGGGGGGTCAGAGGTGAGGGGGTCAGAGGTGGGGGGTCAGAGGTGGGGGTCAGAGGTGAGGGGGGGGGTCAGAGGTGGGGGGTCAGAGGTGAGGGGGGTCAGAGGTGGGGGTCAGAGGTGAGGGGGGTCAGAGGTGAGGGGGGTCAGAGGTGAGGGGGGGTCAGAGGTGAGGGGGGGTCAGAGGTGAGGGGGTCAGAGGTGAGGGGGTCAGAGGTGGGGGGGGTCAGAGGTGAGGGGGGTCAGAGGTGAGGTGGGGGTCAGAGGTGAGGGGGGTCAGAGGTGAGGGGGTCAGAGGTGAGGGGGGTCAGAGGTGAGGGGGGTCAGAGGTGAGGGGGGTCAGAGGTGAGGGGGGTCAGAGGTGGGGGGTCAGAGGTGAGGGGGGTCAGAGGTGAGGGGGGGTCAGAGGTGAGGGGGTCAGAGGTGGGGGGGTCAGAGGTGAGGGGGGTCAGAGGTGAGGGGGTCAGAGGTGGGGGTCAGGGGGGGTGAGGGGGGTCAGAGGTGAGGGGTAGAGGGGGGGAGGTGGGGGGGGGGGGGGGGGTCAGAGGTGAGGGGGTCAGAGGTGAGGGGGTCAGAGGTGAGGGGGTCAGAGGCGGGTCAGACCCCCCCCCCCCCGAGCCCTACCCGAGGTGTCCGAACTGGGCGGCGGCGTGGACGGGCAGCTGCGGCCAGTCGCGGCTGCAGGCGCGGTCGGGGTCGGCGCCGTGCTGCAGCAGCAGCTGCACGCAGGTCAGGTGACCCTCCTGGGAGGCGATGAGCAGGGGCGTGGCCAGGTCCGCCGCCTGCGCGTTGGCGTCGGCGCCGGCCCGCAGCAGCAGCCGCAGACAGTCGGGTCTGCCGTACTGCGCCGCCAGAAACACGGGGGACACGCGGTGGTCGTCCACGACCTCCAGGGAGCACACGCCCACCAGCACCCGCACGATGTCAGCGTGACCCTTCGGGGGCGGAGCCTCAGCGTCAACATCAACGTCAACATCAACGTAAAGATCAACGTCAACGTAAAAGTCTGGGGGGTCAGTCTGCACGGGGTCAGTCTGGGGAGTCAAGTCTGGGGGGTCGGTCTGGGGGGGTTAGGGTCAGTCTGGGGGGTCAGTCTGGGGGGTCAGTCTGGGGGGTCGGTCGGGGGGTTAGGGGTCAGTCTGGGGGGGGGTCAGTCTGGGGGGTAGGCGTCTGGGGGGTGAGGGTCGGTCTGGGGGGTTAGGGTCAGTCTGGGGGGTCAGTCTGGGGGGGTCAGTCTGGGGGTTAGGGTCAGTCTGGGGGGGGGGTCTGGGGGTTAGGGTCAGTCTGGGGGGTCGGTCTGGGGGGGGTCTGGGGGTCGGTCTGGGGGGGTTAGGGTCAGTCTGGGGGGTCGGTCTGGGGGGATCAGGGTCTGGGGGGTTGGGGTCAGTCTGGGGGGGTTAGGGTCAGTCTGGGGGGTCGGTCTGGGGGATCAGTCTGGGGGGTTAGGGGGTCAGTCTGGGGGGGGTTAGGGTCAGTCTGGGGGTCAGGTCTGGGGGGGGTCAGTCTGGGGGGTTAGGGGGGTCAGTCTGGGGGGTTAGGGTCAGTCTGGGGGGGTCGGTCTGGGGGGATCAGTCTGGGGGGGTTAGGGTCAGTCTGGGGGGGTTAGGGTCAGTCTGGGGGGTCGGTCTGGGGGGGTCAGTCTGGGGGGGTTAGGGTCAGTCTGGGGGGTTAGGGGTCAGTCGGGGGGGTCGGTCTGGGGGGGTCAGTCTGGGGGGGTTAGGGTCAGTCTGGGGGGGTTAGGGTCAGTCTGGGGGGGTCGGTCTGGGGGGGGTTAGGGTCAGTCTGGGGGGGTTAGGGTCGGGGGGGGGGTCAGTTGGGGGGGTCGGTCGGGGGGGGTCAGTCGGGGGGGGTCACCTTGTAGACAGCCTGGTGCAGGCAGGTCCAGCAGGACTCGGTGTGCGTCCCGTCCAGATGTGCCCCCTCCCTCAGCAGCAGCTCCACGGTGTCCCGGTGCCCCCCGCTCACCGCTGGGGGGGGACACACACGTCAGTCGGCCGATCGGCCCCCGCCTCGGCGACGGGGGCGGTCGTACCTGCGTACAGGGGGGAGGACAGGTCGTTGGTCTGCCGGTTGACGTCGGCCCCCGCCCTCAGCAGCCGCCGCACCACGTGGGCGTGGCCCCCCCGCGCCGCCAGGTAGCAGGCGGACTCGCCCTCGTGGGTCAGCGCGTTGACGAAGGCCCGCCGACGCGAGCCAGCTGTGGAGACAGGGCACATCTGGAGGGACCTCGGGGGGGGGCAGCCTCCAGGGTTACACCTGGACCCCCCCAGACCCCCCCAGACCCCCCCTCACCTGGACCCCCCCCTCACCAGACCCCCTCACCAGACCCCCCTCACGACCCCCCCCCTGGCCCCCTCAGACCCCCCACCCCCCTACCCCCAGACCCCCCCCAGACCCCCCCCTGACCCCCCCCCCTCACCGACCCCTACCCCCAGACCCCCCCCCCCCCTCACCTGACCCCCTCAGACCCCCAGACCCCCTCACCCCCCCAGACCCCCCCTCACCAGACCCCCCCCAGACCCCCCCAGACCCCCCTCACCCGCCCCCCCCTGACCCCCCAGACCCCCCCCCCCCAGACCCCCTCACCTGACCCCCCTCACCAGACCCCCCTCAGACCCCCTCACCTGACCCCCCTCACCAGACCCCCCTCAACCCCCCAGACCCCCCTCAGACCCCCCTCCCCCCAGACCCCCCTCACCCCCTCACCTGACCCCCCTCACCAGACCCCCTCAGACCCCCCCCAGACCCCCTCAGACCCCCCCAGACCCCCCCCCCAGACCCCCCTCAGACCCCCCTCAGACCCCCCTCACCTGGACCGTGGCTCAGCAGCTCCGCGGCCCCCCCGCTGCCGGCCGCGGCCGCCTCGTGCAGGGGCGTCCAGCCGCGGTTGTCGGTGTGGTGGGGGCTGCGGCCCCCCCCCAGCAGCCTCCGCACCGCCCCCCTGCTGCCGCTGCGGGCCGCGGCCGCCACGCGGGACACCGAGTCCCCGTAGCACCGGGAGAAGTCCATGCCCCCCCAGCTGACCCCCCGGACCACAGGTGCCCCCCCCGGACCCAGCTGACCCCCCCCGGACCACAGGTGCCCCCCCCTCAGGATTGCCGCTTTTTCTTTATGACGTCACGCCGCAACATCCGGTCGCCGCTGCGTCTCTGTTTGATGACGTGTCACCTCGCCATCCGGTCGCTGTCTGATGACGCAGCGCCACAACATCCGGCCGCTGTGCTGGTGAACAGGTGATCGGTTAACAGCAGGTGATCGGTTAACAGCAGGTGATCGGTTAACAGCAGGTGATCGGTTAACAGCAGGTGATCGGTTAACAGCAGGTGATCGGTTAACCAGCCTAACTCTGGTCCTTCACCAGCGCGTCTGGAGACATGCGGAGGTGAAGTTTCACTAACTCGGTGAAACGAGTCGGCTAACGGTTGGTCCGGAAGACCTTTTCAAAGTAAAGGTAAGGCTGAGTCTACTCTAGATGAAGATGAAGATGTACGAGGTCTAGAGGGGGAGGTCTAGAGGAGGTCTGATGGTCTAGAGGAGGTCTGATGGTCTAGAGGAGGTCTGATGGTCTAGAGGGGGAGGTCTAGAGGAGGTCTGATGGTCTAGAGGAGGGTTGATGGTCTAGAGGAGGTCTGATGGTCTAGAGGAGGGTTGGTGGTCTAGAGGAGGTCTGATGGTCTAGAGGAGGGTTGGTGGTCTAGAGGAGGTCTGATGGTCTAGAGGAGGTCTGATGGTCTAGAGGAGGGCTGATGGTCTAGAGGAGGTCTGGTGGTCTAGAGGAGGGCTGATGGTCTAGAGGAGGGCTGATGGTCTAGAGGAGGGTTGATGGTCTAGAGGAGGTCTGATGGTCTAGAGGAGGGTTGGTGGTCTAGAGGAGGGTTGGAGGTCTAGAGGACGTCTGATGGTCTAGAGGAGGTCTGATGGTCTAGAGGAGGGTTGATGGTCTAGAGGAGGTCTGATGGTCTAGAGGAGGGTTGATGGTCTAGAGGAGGTCTGATGGTCTAGAGGAGGGTTGGTGGTCTAGAGGAGGTCTGATGGTCTAGAGGAGGTCTGATGGTCTAGAGGAGGGTTGGTGGTCTAGAGGAGGGTTGATGGTCTAGAGGAGGGTTGGTGGTCTAGAGGAGGTCTGATGGTCTAGAGGAGGTCTGGTGGTCTAGAGGAGGGTTGGTGGTCTAGAGGAGGTCTGATGGTCTAGAGGAGGGTTGGTGGTCTAGAGGAGGGTTGGTGGTCTAGAGGAGGTCTGATGGTCTAGAGGAGGTCTGATGGTCTAGAGGAGGGCTGATGGTCTAGAGGAGGTCTGATGGTCTAGAGGGGGAGGTCTAGAGGAGGGTTGGTGGTCTAGAGGAGGGTTGATGGTCTAGAGGAGGGTTGATGGTCTAGAGGAGGTCTGATGGTCTAGAGGAGGTCTGGTGGTCTAGAGGAGGGTTGGTGGTCTAGAGGAGGGTTGGAGGTCTAGAGGACGTCTGATGGTCTAGAGGAGGTCTGATGGTCTAGAGGGGGAGGTCTAGAGGAGGTCTGATGGTCTAGAGGAGGTCTGATGGTCTAGAGGAGGTCTGATGGTCTAGAGGAGGTCTGGTGGTCTAGAGGAGGGTTGATGGTCTAGAGGAGGTCTGATGGTCTAGAGGAGGTCTGGGAGGTCTGGTGGTCTGGGGGTTGGTGGTCTGGGGGGGAGGCTGTGGTCTGAGGAGGTCTGGTGGTCTAGAGGAGGTCTGGTGGTCTAGAGGAGGTCTGATGGTCTAGAGGAGGGCTGATGGTCTAGAGGAGGGTTGGTGGTCTAGAGGAGGGCTGATGGTCTAGAGGAGGGTTGGTGGTCTAGAGGAGGTCTGATGGTCTAGAGGAGGTCTGATGGTCTAGAGGAGGTCTGATGGTCTAGAGGAGGGCTGATGGTCTAGAGGAGGTCTGATGGTCTAGAGGAGGGCTGATGGTCTAGAGGAGGGTTGATGGTCTAGAGGAGGTCTGATGGTCTAGAGGAGGGTTGGTGGTCTGAGGGGGTTGGGGTCTGAGGACGTCTGATGGTCTAGAGGAGGTCTGATGGTCTAGAGGAGGGTTGATGGTCTAGAGGAGGTCTGATGGTCTAGAGGAGGGTTGGTCTAGAGGAGGTCTGATGGTCTAGAGGAGGGTTGGTGGTCTAGAGGAGGGTTGGTGGTCTAGAGGAGGTCTGATGGTCTAGAGGAGGTCTGATGGTCTAGAGGAGGGTTGGTGGTCTAGAGGAGGACTGATGGTCTAGAGGAGGGTTGGTGGTCTAGAGGAGGTCTGATGGTCTAGAGGAGGTCTGATGGTCTAGAGGAGGGTTGGTGGTCTAGAGGAGGTCTGATGGTCTAGAGGAGGGTTGGTGGTCTAGAGGAGGGTTGGTGGTCTAGAGGAGGTCTGATGGTCTAGAGGAGGTCTGATGGTCTAGAGGAGGGCTGATGGTCTAGAGGAGGTCTGATGGTCTAGAGGGGGAGGTCTAGAGGAGGGTTGGTGGTCTAGAGGAGGGTTGATGGTCTAGAGGAGGGTTGATGGTCTAGAGGAGGTCTGATGGTCTAGAGGAGGGTTGGTGGTCTAGAGGAGGTCTAGAGGAGGTCTGGTGGTCTAGAGGAGGGTTGGTGGTCTAGAGGAGGGTTGGAGGTCTAGAGGACGTCTGATGGTCTAGAGGAGGTCTGATGGTCTAGAGGAGGTCTGATGGTCTAGAGGAGGTCTGATGGTCTAGAGGAGGTCTGATGGTCTAGAGGAGGTCTGGTGGTCTAGAGGAGGGTTGATGGTCTAGAGGAGGTCTGATGGTCTAGAGGGAGGTCTGGTGGTCTAGAGGAGGTCTGGTGGTCTAGAGGAGGTCTGATGGTCTAAGGAGGAGGTCTGATGGTCTAGAGGAGGGGATGGTCTAGAGGGAGGTCTGGTGGTCTAGAGGAGGTTGGTCTAGAGGAGGTCTGGTGGTCTAGAGGAGGGCTGGTGGTCTAGAGGAGGTTGGTGGTCTAGAGGAGGGCTGAGGACTGGCCCTCTACCCTCTGATGGATGCTGTCTCTGTGAATCCAGGTTGTGGGGGGGCAGCATGATGGTGGACATCAGTGTCCAGAGCTCCTGGGTCCCCCGTCAGGGCCCCCAGCTGCCTGATGTCCTGCTGAGCGTCCACCTGAGCCAGGGGGACGGAGACCACTGGAGTCCTCCAGAAGACCAGCTGGTGTCTGGGTAAGGCCTTCAGGTGACCTTCTCTGACCTCCCCCCAGACCTGAGTGAACCTGGGGGGGCGTCCACGTCAGCGGTGTCTAAGGCGCGTCTTGTGTCCCAGAGTGAGTCCGGTCCAGTTGGACCAGGCGTCCGGAGGCTCCGCCTGCGTCCTGGCGCTCCGCTGCAGCGCCGCCGCCATCGGGCGCGTGTTGGTCATCAGCGAGGCTCGGAACATGGAGGTGTACGAGCACACGGGGGAGTACAGCGGGACGGCGCGTGGGGGGCGCGTGGAGGCCGTCCTGCCCGACAGGTGAGGTCGTCGCAGGTGGACCTGGAGGGTCTCTTGATCCTCTGAAGGTCTGACGTGTCCCCCCCCAGCCCGGACCGAGGGCCTGTGTACCAGAAGCAGCTGGTTCTGGAGCCACCGTCGCCTGCCTGTGAGGTCAAGGTGAGGTCAAGGTGAGGTCAAGGTGAGCCCCGGCTGGCCGAGGCCCTGACCTGCCACATCTGTCTGCCCTCCAGCTGTTGTCCCTGGGGGGCGGAGCCAGCCTGCAGGTGTACCGGGTCGTGGTGGGGCTCCGGCCGCGGGGGCCCGGCCCGGCCGCGGGGCCCGGCATCGACCTGCAGCAGGTCCGGGGCCTGGTGAGCCAGATGGGGGCCCGCCTTTCTCCGGGGGCCCAGAACCTGATGGAGATGGTCCAGTTCCAGCAGCAGGTGGGAGGAGGGTGTGACCCCCCCAGCCTCTTTGATGTGAAGAGCCTTGATGTTCTCTTTGATCCCCAGAACCAGACCGCCTCCCTCGGTGGCTTCCTGCCTCTCCTGATGGGGGGGGGCTTGTCCGGCCTGGCCCCCCCCGAGCGCTCCAGGGTACGGGCTCCTCCAGGTCACCTCTAAGTGGGGGGGTCCTCTAGCGGGGTCACATGGTTCTGTTTCTGTCGCCAGCCGACCTCGGACGAGCCCGGACCCACCCACAACGGCGAGGTCCCCCCCGGCTCCTCCCACCTCCCGGGGTCGGAGGTCAGCGGCGAGGACGGGAGTAAGAGCGCCCTGTTGTTGCCCCCCCCCCCCCCCTCCGTCTCATCCGTCCTTTGTGCCTTTGCAGCCGGCGGCGCGTGTGCGGTTAGCCCCGCCCAGATATCGGAGATGATGTCGCGCCTCCTGGACGGGCGGGGGGACGAGCTGGCGCCCGGGGGGGGGCTGCTGCCCGCGCTGCAGAGCGTCTGCGGTCAGGTCTCGAAGCTGAGGCTGGACGCCGCTGCCGTGGCAACGGAGGGACGGGCGACAAACGGTACATGGTGAGTCCACCGTGTGGGGGGCACGAGGGGGGGGCACGAGGGGGGGGGCACGAGGGGGGCACGAGGGGGGGCACGAGGGGGGGCACGAGGGGGGCACGAGGGGGGCATGCCCGTGAGAAAGAAACAGTATTTTTACTATTTTTTTACAGTTTTTTAATAGTATTTTTACAGTAAATTTACTGTGTTTTTAGAGTACTTTTACATTATCTTAACAGTATTTTTCTGTTTTCTCTGTATTTTTTACTGTACTGTATTTTTTACAGTATTGTTACAGTGTTTTTACAGTATTTTAACAGTATTTTCCTGAGGAGCACTTTTCCAGGCGGGTTTATTCCACTTCGATGTGACCCCCCCCTCTAAAACTGTTGTGGGCGGCAGCATTTCTTGCAGCGTTCCTCACGGGCGCCAACGCGGCTACAAAGCCTTTGGGTAAATGGCGGTCTTTGTCATGGAGGATGTGGGCCGGTGGGGGGGTCGGGGGGGTCGAGGAGGCGGTGGCGGGGCGACCTCGTGCTTCACAGTACCGCCCGTCACGGTCTACAGCGGTGGAAACGTTGTAGCAGCTGAGCTAACGTGTTTCCTCTGACCGTCGCCTGCACGGTAAAAAAAGGCCACACGCAGTTTTCCTTCAGGTCTTTGACTGCTGTGTCGGGGGGGGCTTGGGTTGGGGGGGGCTTGGGTTGGGGGGGGTAGACGTGCTGAAGGAGTGTGGAAAAAGAGGGAGACGTCAGGAATATCCGAGCAGTCAGCTGTTTCCATGGCAGCGGCCCGACAGAGACGTGGTCGGGGGGGGCAGCCTCAGTCGGGGGGGGGCAGCTTGAGTCAGACACTGTGTTGGTTGATCCAATAGATTCGTCTTCCCTGGGGGGTGAGGAGCTTTTTCGCCCCCTCCTGCTTATTTAACGCTCCTAACCTGAAGATTCAAGATTCTGTGTATTTGTTGATGCAGTGTGATGTAACCCCCCTGCCCCCCCTTTGCTGCCCCCCCCCCCAGTGACCTGGACCCCGCCATGGAGCGCCGTCTGGAGGAGATGGAGCGGAGGCTGAAGGAGCACGTGGACCGCCGCCTGGACGCCCTGGAGCAGAAGCTGGAGAGGACCCTTCTGGGGGCCCTGCCGCAGCTGGCCCCCATCCAGGGGCCCGCGGCCCCCCCCCCGGGCCAGCCCGCCCTGGCCCCAGCCATCCCGTAGGCTCAGCCGGGACCGGGGGGGCCTTCTCCAAACGACCCCGTAACCAGGGGGCGGTCCTCTCGGGGTAGAACTTCACTAACGGTTTGTCTTTACGCCCGACTGGAGGGCGGGAGACTCGCGGTCCCACGTTTGGGTCGGTGTCGGATCGGTTACGGTCGTGGGTTCAAGGTCGTGGGTTCGAGGTCGTGGGTTCGAGGTCGTGGGTTCGAGGTCCCTACAGCGACATCAGGGGGCTGAGACGCCCGTCCTCCCACCGTCGGGCTGCAAACGCTTTTACGGGGTTGTCCACGAGCTCCGACTGCTTTATTCCACGTAAACGCTCCCGTAACCGCCAGGTTTCGTTTTTAACGACGTCGTTCAGATCAACGTAAACACAAACTCAATAACGGTGTGTTAATGGTTTTAGACTACATTAAATTTATATTTATACAACTACGCACAGTCCTTCATGTGTCTTCTTGTACAGGGTACATGCTGAGGACCAGAGGTCAGAGGTCAGGGGGTCAGGAGAGGTCAGGTAGGATAGGTCAGAGGTCAGGTAGGATGGGTCAGAGGTCAAGGGGTCAGGTAGGATGGGTCAGAGGTCAGGTAGTATGGGTCAGAGGTCAGGGGTTCAGGTAGGATGGGTCAGAGGTAAAGTGGTCAGGTCGGATGGGTCAGAGGTCAGGTAGGATGGGTCAGAGGTCAGGGGTTCAGGTAGGATGGGTCAGAGGTAAAGTGGTCAGGTCGGATGGGTCAGAGGTCAGGTAGGATGGGTCAGAGGTCAGGGGGTCAGGTAGGATGGGTCAGAGGTCAGGTAGTATGGGTCAGAGGTCAGGGGTTCAGGTAGGATGGGTCAGAGGTAAAGTGGTCAGGTCGGATGGGTCAGAGGTCAGGTAGGATGGGTCAGAGGTCAGGGGGTCAGGTAGTATGGGTCAGAGGTCAGGGGGTCAGGTAGGATGGGTCAGGGGTCAGGTAGGATGGGTCAGAGGTCAGGTAGGATGGGTCAGAGGTTAGGGGGTCAGGTAGGATGGGTCAGAGGTCAGGGGGTCAGGTAGGATGGGTCAGAGGTCAGGGGGTCAGGTAGGATGGGTCAGGAGAAGGGTCAGGAGCTGGTAGTACATTATATAGGTGAAGGTCCTCACAAAGATAGAAGTTCAAGTATGTTTGTGTGTTTGAGGCATCAAGACAACACGTGCTGGATCAAGATGCTGCAGCCATCGGTGTGTGTTCAGAGTCGGGGTCACCAGTGCATCACAGGGCACACACACTCTCACACACACACACACACACACACACTGAGGCGCTGAGGCCCAACCGCAGACGTGAGGAGCGGCGGTCCAACCCTGGTGGCGTTCCTGACGCCCACTCACGCTCACGTCCCCGACGGGTTCTGGGAACAGCGCTGGACCTGCTGTTTGCATCTGGAGTTATGTAAACACACAACACACACACACACACACACACTCAGGCCGGGGTGAGAGTGTGTTTCAGAGGGCGGAGGCTCCCAGATGTTTGAGGGATGATGAAGATGAGTCACCCCCTGATCCCGGAGGGTGGGCCCTGCGCATGTGATGCTCCTGACGCTCGCGAGGTCCTCGCCGCCGCTTCATTACGCAACATTGACTGCAAATAAAGACGCCGCTTTATTCACTTTTGTGATCAAACACTAATAAAAAAATATTCCATCAAGTACATTTAAAAAAAACAAACGTCTACGGTTCCCTGCAGCGACCGCGTCATTGGACAGACGAGAACAGGAAGACACGAGGGTTTTTCAAATTAAGAGAAGAGGAGTCGAGGAGTTAACGTCGTGGTCCGATTTCTGGAGGATGTGCCGACAGCAACGATGCAGAACTAGTAGTACTAATATACATGTACTAATATACATGTACTAATATACATGTACTAATATACATGTCCAGGCACGCAGGGGCGCGCACGCACACGCACGTGCACGCTCTTTCTATTGGATGCTCTTGTTTTGAAGTGTCAGTAACAGGTAGAAACAGTGAGAGCCAGCTCAGGTGGGGTGAGGGCCGAGGGTCCCGGGGTCAAGGCTCGATCTCCTCGGGCACGATGGTGAGGATCACGTCCTCGTTGCCCCGCCTCACCACTGTCCGCAGGGCGTCGCCCCCCCGGATGGCGTCGCTGACGTCGCCGGCCGAGGTGATCTGCTCGCCGTTGATGCTGATGATGACGTCCTTCTCGTGGAGCCCGGCCCTGCGGGGGAGGGGGAGGGGCAAAGGTCAAACCCGGACGACCTCTGAGTGGCGGGGGACGGCGTGGTCCCTCAGGTCAGGAGCGGAGGGCGGGAGCTTCTCGCGTAATGACCTGCGGCTAAGCCCCGCCCCCCCAGGACACCTGCGTCCCACTGCACGTCAGTGGAGACGGCGTGGGGAAGGTGAGCGGCGTGATTGGCTCGTCTTGTCTGGGGGCGGGGCTGAGCCGAGTCGACCCGAGAGACCTCGTGGATCGGCGGCCTCACCTCTCAGCCGGGGTCCGACTGATGACCTCGATGACGTAAACGCCCGAGGTGACGTCGGGGAAGTCGGCCTGGCGCTCCTTCAGCTCCTTGGCCAGACTGAGGAGAGAGGAGAGGAACGCCTGACCCTCGGGGACGACCAACCCAGGCGGGGGTCAAAGGTCGCCGGGCCTCGTACCGTTACATCTAAACAGGCGATTCGCTATTTTCGCACTTGAAACTGAACCTACGTTGCAGTGAGCGACATCATTCTGATACCGATGTACTTCTTCTTCTGGACCGTCTGACCTGGGCGAGGGAGACAGGTTCAACACGCTGAAGCCCCGCCCCCTCCCCGCCGCCCACGAGCGCCGCGTACGGACCTTTGGCCTGCCGGTCATGTGACTCCGCCAGGAATTGTCGGATCTTGTCAGAGGGGATGGCGAAGGAGATCCCGGCCGTGACCTTCAGCGTGTTGATGCCGATGACCTCACCGTCCTGTGGGCAGTGAGAGAGGCGGGGTTGGGCCAACACGTTATTACCTGTGTGTGTGTGTGTGTGTGTGAGTGTGTGTGTGTGTGTGTGTGAGTGTGTGTGTGTGAGAGAGAGAGTGTGTGTGTGAGTGTGTGTGTGTGTGTGAGTGCATGTGTGTGTGTGAGTGTGTGTGTGTGTGTGAGTGTGTGTGTGTGAGAGAGAGAGTGTGTGTGTGTGAGTGTGAGAGAGTGTGTGTGTGAGTGTGTGTGTGAGAGAGTGTGCATGTGAGTGTGTGTATGAGTGTGTGTGTGAATCTGTGTGTGTGTGTGAGTGTGTGTGTGAATGTGTGTGTGTGAGTGTGTGTGTGAGTGTGAATGTGTGTGTGTGAGAGAGTGTGTGTGTGAGAGTGTGTGTGTGAGTGTGTGAGAGTGTGTGTGCGTGAGTGTGTGTGTGAGAGTGTGTGTGTCTCTATGTGTGTGAGTGAGAGGGTGTGTGAGTGTGTGTGTGAGTGAGAGGGTGTGTGTCTCTATATGTGTGAGTGTGTGTGTGTGAGTGAGTGTGTGTGTGTGAATGTGTGTGTCAGAGAGAGTGTGTGTGTGAGTGAGAGAGTGTGTGTGTGAGTGCGTGTGTGTGTGTCTATGTGTGTGTGAGTGTGTGTGTGTGAGTGAGTGTGTGTGTGTGTGAAAGTGTGTGTCAGAGAGAGTGTGTGTGTGTGTGAGTGAGAGAGTGTGTGTGTGAGTGCGTGTGTGTGTGTGAGTGTGTCTATGTGTGTGTGTGTGTGTGTGAGTGTGTGTGTGTGTGAGTGTGTCTATGTGTGTGTGTGTGTGTGTGTGAGTGTGTGTGAGTGTGTGTATGTGATGTGTGTGTGTGTGTGTCTCACCAGGTTCACCAGCGGGCCTCCAGAGTTTCCGTACTGCAAGAGAACAGAGAGGGTTCACCTGGGGGTCAAAGGTCGCCCCCTGGGGCGGGGCCTCACTCACGTTGATGATGGCGTCCGTCTGGATGTAGTCCATGTCGGAGTTGCGGAGGCCGAGCTCCTTCCCCCCCCGCTGGGTGGTGCTGACGATCCCCGTGGTGACGGTGTTCTGCAGGGAGAACGGGCTGCCGATCGCCACCACGAACTCGCCGGGTCGAAGGTCAGCGGAGCGGCCGAGCAGGAGGACGGGCAGCTTCATCTGGGGGGGGGGGGCACATCAAAGCTGGAACACTCCACGACACGCACCGAGCTCCATCAGGTACCATCAACAACCACCGAAGGCCCCGCCCCCCGACCTCGAAGGCCCCGCCCCCCGGGCATAATAGGCCCCGCCCCCAGCATTGTTTTGGGGCGAAAGCTCCAGACAGAGGCGGAGCGATGGGAACACGACCTGGAGAACCCGGTTGTCTCCATGACAACACTGTTGTGATCTTACAGTTCAGAGGTCATAAACACGTGGAGCCCCGCCCCCTACTGGTACCACGCGGTGCTGCAGGTCCTCCGTACGTCGTCGTCTGTCGACCGTTTCATTGTGGTTTGGGAGAACGTTGTTGCGTAACATAACGCCTGTTCGGTTTCGAGCGTCGCCCCCTGCTGTCTGACAGCGGATCAGCCGACTTCGGCGAACCCGGCGCCGTCGTCCTTCTGACCCACTTCAGCTCCAGATGTGACGTCGGGCCGGAACCAAGACGGGGCGCAACATCGGTGCTTCAGTGAACCGTCACATTCACCGCTTGTCTTTCATCGTGTGTGTGTGTGTGTGAGTGTGAGTGTGTGTGTGTGTGTGTTAGTGTGTGTGTGAGTGTGTGTGAGTGTGTGTGTGTGTGAGTGTGTGAGTGTGTGTGCGTGTGTGTGCGTGTGTGTTTAGTGTGAGTGTGTGTGTGCGTGTGTGTTTGTGTGCGTGTGTGTGCGTGTGTGTGTTAGTGTGAGTGTGTGTGTGTGTGTGTGTGTGTTAGTGTGTGTGTGAGTGTGTTAGTGTGTGAGTGTGTGTGCGTGCGTGTGTGTGTGTGCGTGTGTGTGTGTCAGACACATCTGTTGCTGGTTCCAGCTGTTAGGTAACAACTCTGACCCACTTTCTGTCTAAAAGCAGAGAAAGTGTTGAGGACACAGGAGGCGTTTGGCATACGGGCGGCGGGCGATATCGATGACTCGTTTACGTGAGACAGACGAGGCGTGTCCGGGCAAGTCCGCCAGCCAACGCACGGAGGTGAGGCGAGGCCTTACATCAGCTTCCATCGATCAAGATCATCAATAATCTTTTCCAGACTGGAGAAACATTCTTTTCACTCACACACACACACACACACACTCATACACACACACTCACACACACACATACACACATTCACACACTCTCACACACACACTCACGCACACACTCACTCACACACTCACATATACACATTCACACACTCACACACACACACACACACACTCACACACACACTCTCACACACACACACACATATACACATTCACATATACACATTCACACTCACACTCTCACACACACACTCACACACACATACACACACACACACACACATTCACATATACACATTCACACACACTCACACACACACACACACACACTCACACACACACACTCACACACACACACACACACACACTCACACACACACACACACACACACTCACACACACACACACACACACTCACACACACACACTCACACATACACACACACACTCACACACACACACACTCACACACACACACACACACACTCACACACACTCACACACACACACACACTCACACACACACACACTCACACACACACACACTCACACACACACTCACACACACACACACACACACACACACACACACCCCCTTCATTCATCCCTCCTAATCACATTTTCCCATCGGTCGAGCGGAACGCCGCCGTCACCCGGAGCAGCTGGATCATCACAAACCGTCTGTGGCGACGGCGTCTGCTTCGCTGGGCGAAGTGTCGGGAAAGATCAAAGCGAGGCCGCAGAGGGTGGAGCATCTGTCTGGAAACCCTCTGGTCCACATTCAGGACCACGAGGCTGTCCGGTCGCTGTCGCCCGCCGAGGTCAAAGGTCAAGGTCAGAGGGCGTGGCTGCTCACCGGAGCGTCGATCTTGATCAGGGCGATGTCGGCCTTCTCGTCCACGTCCCTGATCTTGGCGTCGTACGTGGCGCCGCTCTTCAGCTCCACCTGCAGGACAGGAGAGGTGCTGAGTGGCCCGTTACCCCCCGACCCCTGACCCCTGACCCCCGACCCCCGACCCCGCCCCTACCTTGACCCGGTGCTTGTTGGCCACCACGTGGGCGTTGGTGACGATCAGCCCGTCCTCCGACACGACGAAGCCGGAGCCGCTGGCGACCGCCACCTCCCTCTTGGTGAATATCATCCTGGGGGGCACAGATGTTCCAGATGTGAGCACCCCTGACCCCCCAGGCCGGAGGCCCTCCTGTCACCCTCTAATCTAATCAGGAGCCCTGAGACCAGCAGGGGGCGCTGGAGCACCGTGGGGGGGTCGGGGGTCGGGGGTCGTACTTGCGGTACAGCTCGATGTGGACGACGGCGGGGGCGATCTTCTCCACCACGTCGGCGATGAAGTTGTACTTGTAGCGGAGGCTGTCGGGGTTCTTCTCACCTAGCAACGACACACGGCGTCATCAGGCGGGGGGGCTGTAAACTGGGTCCAGATGGGGGGGGGGGGGGGCGACTGTCTGCTGTGTTGCTGAAACAGAGGAAATGACTGAGATCCTCCGAAGATACACGCAAAACACGGAACCCTCTTCCCTCCGCGCGGTCGCCGACATCCTTACGTAACCCCCCCCCCACTGGGACCCCCCCCTCCAGGTTCTCCAGCAGCAGCTCGGGGGACCAAATAACACCAGATTAGGACCAATTAATAAAAACAAGAAGGAACCCATAAAACTCACGATAATCCCAAACAGGCCGGACTGATTAAACGTGTTGAAATCGCACCAGCTGCTGCCATGGCAACGGCACAAAGCAACGCAAAACAGTACAAAAAAACACCCCGCGCGGATCGGAACCAAAACCCTGGGAAGCGTTTCGCTCAAATCAACCTGGCTCCAAGTTCACGTTGTTTTTGAACGCTTAAAGGAAGACGCAGGCCCCGCCCCCTTCACTCAGGTGTGCAGGCTCCGCCTCCTCCTCGCACCCTTCCTGTGCGGACCGCCGGCCCACTTGTGTGCAGCTCAGCCCGGTGTAGGCCCTCCACAGCATCGGAGCGGGGAAGCAGGTCGCTTCAACAACAAGAAGTCCGGAGCTGCTGGTTCCTCTAACTACACCATCCCTCCGCTTCCTGGGGGGGGGGGGGCACCACGCAACCGCGATTTGTTGACGCTGTATCCAAGCCTGACCGTGGGGGGGGGCTGTGAGGGGGGGGCTGTGGGGGGGGGGCCCACATTTGATGGGATTCATGAATGGAAACAAGGAAACAAGGAAGAACATCCAAAACAAGGTAGAACCTCAGTTTGACCCAGATCTGCTGGTCAGGAAGTTACACAAGAGGTAATGAGCTCCAAGAGATGAATCACCAGAAAAGACTTCACAAGGAGCACACACACACACAGACACACACGCATACAGAAACACACACATACGCAAACACAGAAACGCACACATACAGAAACACACACACATACAGAAACACACACATACACAAACACAGAAACACACACATACAGAAACATACACACATACAGAAACACACACATACACAAACACAGAAACACACACATACACAAACACACACATACAGAACACACACATACACAAACACAGAAACACACACATACACAAACACATACAGAAATACACACATACACAGAATCACACACATACACAAACACACACATACAGAAACACACACACATACACAAACACACAGATACACAAACACAGAAACACATACACAAACACACACACATGCAGAGACACACACACATACACACACCTCACCTCACACGCCTCCCTCTCTCCCTCTCTCTCTATGTCTCTCTCTCATTCCTCAGCTGTAGAAGATAAAGTTATTTAATCTGTTAAACAAACAGTTTGAAGAGGAATAAAAAATGGCGAGAGAGAGAGGGGGGAGGGGTGAGAGAGAGGGGAGATGGTGAGAGGAGGAACGCTGAAGAAGAGGAGAAGAAAGGGTGAAAGAAGCAGAATAACTTAATTCTGTCAAGAGATTGAAAACAGATGGAGAAAATAATAAAGAGAACATGGAGGAAGAAGGATGGATGAGAAGTCCTGAAGGAGGGGGGAGGAGGGAGGGGGGGGAGAGGGGAGGGGGAGAGAAGGAGTAGACGAGAGAGAGAAGGAGTAAAAGAAAGGTGGAGGTTCAACTCTGCTCGTTGAACTTTTCTGTCAGTGAAGATCAATGATGTGTTGTGTGTGTGTGTGTGTGTGAGAGTGAGTGAGTGTGTGTGTGCGTGTGAGAGAGTGAGTGAGAGTGTGTGTGTGTGAGTGTCTGTGTGAGAGTGAGTGAGAGTGTGTGTGTATCGGTGTGAGAGTGAGTGAGTGTGTGTGTGTGTGAGTGAGTGAGTGTGTGTGTGTGTGTATCAGTGTGAGAGTGAGTGAGTGTGTGTGAGAGTGAGTGAGAGTGTGTGTGTTTGAGTGTGTGTGTGAGAGTGAGAGTGTGTGTGTGTCTGTGTGAGAGTGAGTGAGTGTGTGTGTGTGAGAGTGTGTGTGTTTGAGTGTGTGTGAGTGAGAGTGTGTGTGTGTCTGTGTGTGTGAGAGTGTGTGTGAGTGTGTGTGTGTGTGAGTGTGTGTGTGTGAGTGTGTGTGAGTGTGTGTGTGTGTGTGTGAGTGTGTGTGTGAGAGTGTGTGTGTGAGTGTGTGTGTGACAGTGTGTGTGTGTGTGTGTGTGTGTGTGTGAGTGTGTGTGAGTGTGTGTGTGTGTGTGTGTGAGAGAGTGTGTGTGAGTGTGTGTGTGAGAGTGTGTGTGTGAGTGTGTGTGTGACAGTGTGTGTGGTGCAGTGTGTGTGATCAACATCTGGAGAGGTCCCAGACCTCCAACACACATCTCAACCTCCATGTTCTCGTCTCTCTTTGTTGTTTGACATCGACCACAGTGACGTAACATCGGTGGTCCTAAGCCCCTCCCACTGACCGCCCCTCCCATTGGCCCCGCCCCTCCAACTGTCCCCTCCCCCTTCCACATGCAGCAACCAGAGTGGACGCCGTCCCTGGACCGTCCCAGCGCTGCTCCTGAGTCCTGATGGAGACTCTGCTGCCCCCCCACAGACCCCCCAACAGAAGACCTGAGGAGGTGTGTGACCCCGAATCAGACAGCTGAGGAGCACACACACACTGACACACACACACTCTCTCACACACACACACAGATACACACTCTCTCACACACACTTTCTTACACACACTCACACACACAGACGCGCACACAGACGTGCACACACATAAACTTTCACACACACACCCTCACACATCCTCACACTCACTCTCTCACACACCCTCACTCATACACCCTCACACACACACCCTCACTCACACACCCTAACACACACCCTCACACACCCTCACACACACACCCTCACACAGACTCCCTCACCCTCACACCCTCACCCTCATTCACACACACACACACCCTCACACACACACCCTCACTTACACACCCTCTCACCCTCACATACCCTCACCCTCACACACCCTCACACACACCCTCACCCACCCTCACCCTCACACACACCCTCTCACCCTCACACACACCCTCACTCACCCTCACACACACACACACTCACTCACACACACTCACACACACACCCTCACTCACACACCCTCTCACCCTCACACACCCTCACACACCCTCACTCACCCTCACACACCCTCACTCACACACCCTCTCACCCTCACACACACACCCTCACTGACACACCCTCACACAACCTCCCAACCTCACACACCCTCACACACACACCCTCTCACCCTCACACACCCTCACACACACACCCTCACACACCCTCTCACCCTCACACACCCTCACTCACCCTCACACACCCTCACACACACACCCTCACTCACCCTCACACACCCTCACACACACACCCTCACACACCCTCTCACCCTCACTCACCCTCACACACCCTCTCACCCTCACACACCCTCTCACACCCTCTCACCCTCACACACACACACCCTCACACACCCTCTCACCCTCACACACCCTCACTCACCCTCACACACCCCCTCACTCACCCTCACACACCCTCTCACCCTCACACACACACTCCCTCACACACCCTCTCACCCTCACTCACCCTCACACGCCCTCTCACCCTCACACACCCTCTCACCCTCACACACCCTCACACCCTCACACACACACCCTCACACACACACACCCTCACACACACCCTCACTCACACACCCTCACTCACCCTCTCAACCTCACACACCCTCTCACCCTCACACACCCTCACACACACACACCCTCACACACACACCCTCACTCACACACCCTCACTCACCCTCACACACCCTCTCACCCTCACACACCCTCACTCACACACCCTCACACACACTCCCTCACACACCCTCTCACCCTCACTCACCCTCACACACCCTCACTCACACACCCTCACTCACCCTCTCACCCTCACACACACACACACTCACTCACACACACACCCTCACACACACACCCTCACACCCTCACACACCCTCACACACACCCTCACTCACCCTCTCACCCTCACTCACCCTCACACACCCTCTCACCCTCACACACTCACCCTCTCAACCTCACACACCCTCTCACCCTCACACACACCCTCACTCACCCTCACTCACTCACCCTCACACACTCACCCTCTCAACCTCACACCCTCACCCACACACACACACCCCCACTCACACCTCCACTCCACTCCACACCTCACACACACACACCTCACACACCTCTCTCACCCTCACACACTCACCCTCACCCTCACCACCTCACACCCCTCCTCACCCTCACACTCACACACCCTCACCCTGACCTCACCCTCGCGGGGGGTCCGGGGTGCTCACCTTTGCCGCAGGCTCCCCTCTGGATCAGAATGACGGGGGGCCGCTGGAGCTTGACCGCCCTGCCGCTGACGCGCTTCAGCTCGCAGACGTTGCGGTAGGAGACGCCGTCGCTGCCGCACACGGGCTCGGAGGTGGCGCACACGCACAGCCCCGCGGCGGCCCTCCTGCGCACCGTGCCCGACGCCTCGGGCCCGTCCAGCGCGCACTCCAGCCCGTCGGCGCACGGCCGGTCCGCGGCGCCGCCGCACGGCTCGCCCTCGCCGGACGCGCAGACCGCGCAGCAGCCGCAGCGGTCCTGCGCCTCCCCGGACGGGCAGTCTGCGGGGGGGGGGGCGCACCGCTGCGGGTCGCACTGCTCCGGGCAGCCGATGGCCAGACGCTTGACCAGCCGCGCCTCGGCCGACAGCAGCGCCGCGGCGCACAGGACGAGCCAAAGACGCATGACGGGGGGAGGACCGAGAGGCGCGGGGGGGGCGAGGGTGAGGCTGGAAGACGGCGAACGACGGCTGAAGGTCCGGGACGAGCGGGGGGGCGTCGGGACACCTTCAGCGGGACGAAGTGACGCCGAGGAGCCGCTGCGCTTTATAAAAGCTGTAAACACACGAGGCGATTGGTGGGAGGGCGTGACGTGGTCCTCTGGGGGGGGTGACGTGTGTCCTCTGGGGGGTGGATGGGGGTGTAAGTGATTAAAGCCGTACTGTTACTTTTATTGCGCTTTTGATCCGCTCGCGCTCCGTCGTTCTTTTTCCGTTCAGGACGTAAATCAGGTTCAGAGGCAGCGACCAAACACATGTAAGATCAAAGTACAAACCGAGGAGGTCTCAGAAACATCAAAGCTTTAAATCCCCTTGTTCACACGAGAATGCACCTGTAACCGTAGAAGAGCCTCAGCAGAGCTTCAACCTGACCCGCAGGTGAACCAGGGGTCAGGGGTCATCACGACCCTCCGTCCTTCGCTTGAACTTGGTTTCGTAATGGTTGTGACGTCACTGACCAGTTCCCGTCTTCCAGCGCTCAGGATCGATTTTTCCAGCAGGAAGTAGGAATTGAGTCTTGCTGGTTCCCGTTTGTTCTTTACATCACTTTGTTTTTACATCACTTTGTTCTTTACATCACTTTGTTCTTTACATCACTTTGTTTTTACATCACTTTGTTCTTTACATCACTTTGTTTTTACATCACTTTGTTTTTACATCACTTTGTTCTTTACATCACTTTGTTCTTTACATCACTTTGTTTTTACATCACTTTGTTCTTTACATCACTTTGTTTTTACATCACTTTGTTTTTACATCACTTTGTTCTTTACATCACTTTGTTTTTACATCACTTTGTTTTTACATCACTTTGTTTTTACATCACTTTGTTCTTTACATCACTTTGTTTTTACATCACTTTGTTTTTACATCACTTTGTTCTTTACATCACTTTGTTTTTACATCACTTTGTTTTTACATCACTTTGTTCTTTACATCACTTTGTTTTTACATCACTTTGTTTTTACATCACTTTGTTTTTACATCACTTTGTTTTATATTGTTTTTACATCACTTTGTTTTTACATCACTTTGTTTTTACATCACTTTGTTTTTACATCACTTTGTTTTACATCACTTTGTTCTTTACATCACTTTGTTTTTACATCACTTTGTTTTTACATCACTTTGTTTTTACATCACTTTGTTCTTTACATCACTTTGTTTTTACATCACTTTGTTTTTACATCACTTTGTTCGTTACATCACTTTGTTTTTACATCACTTTGTTCGTTACATCACTTTGTTTTTACATCACTTTGTTTTTACATCATTTTGTTTTTACATCACTTTGTTTTTACATCACTTTGTTCTTTACATCACTTTGTTTTTACATCACTTTGTTTTTACATCACTTTGTTCTTTACATCACTTTGTTTTTACATCACTTTGTTCTTTTACATCACTTTGCTCTTTACATCACTTTGTTCTTTACATCACTTTGTTCTTTACATCACTTTGTTTTTACATCACTTTGTTCTTTACATCACTTTGTTCTTTACATCACTTTGTTCTTTACATCACTTTGTTTTTACATCACTTTGTTCTTTACATCACTTTGTTCTTTACATCACTTTGTTTTTACATCACTTTGTTCTTTACATCACTTTGTTCTTTACATCACTTTGTTCTTTACATCACTTTGTTTTTACATCACTTTGTTCTTTACATCACTTTGTTTTTACATCACTTTGTTCTTTACATCACTTTGTTTTTACATCACTTTGTTTTTACATCACTTTGTTCTTTACATCACTTTGTTTTTACATCATTTTGTTTTTACATCACTTTGTTTTTACATCACTTTGTTCTTTACATCACTTTGTTTTTACATCACTTTGTTTTTACATCACTTTGTTTTTACATCACTTTGTTCTTTACATCACTTTGTTTTTACATCACTTTGTTTTTACATCACTTTGTTCGTTACATCACTTTGTTTTTACATCACTTTGTTCTTTACATCACTTTGTTTTTACATCACTTTGTTTTTACATCATTTTGTTTTTACATCACTTTGTTTTTACATCACTTTGTTCTTTACATCACTTTGTTTTTACATCACTTTGTTTTTACATCACTTTGTTCTTTACATCACTTTGTTTTTACATCACTTTGTTCTTTACATCACTTTGCTTTTACATCACTTTGTTCTTTACATCACTTTGTTCTTTACATCACTTTGTTTTTACATCACTTTGTTCTTTACATCACTTTGTTCTTTACATCACTTTGTTCTTTACATCACTTTGTTTTTACATCACTTTGTTCTTTACATCACTTTGTTCTTTACATCACTTTGTTTTTACATCACTTTGTTCTTTACATCACTTTGTTCTTTACATCACTTTGTTTTTACATCACTTTGTTCTTTACATCACTTTGTTCTTTACATCACTTTGTTTTTACATCACTTTGTTCTTTACATCACTTTGTTTTTACATCACTTTGTTTTTACATCACTTTGTTTTTACATCACTTTGTTCTTTACATCACTTTGTTTTTACATCACTTTGTTTTTACATCACTTTGTTCTTTACATCACTTTGTTCTTTACA
Source organism: Lagocephalus sceleratus (assembly GCA_911728415.1). Lineage (NCBI taxonomy): Eukaryota > Metazoa > Chordata > Actinopteri > Tetraodontiformes > Tetraodontidae > Lagocephalus > Lagocephalus sceleratus. Next base: position 96,895 of record CAJVRN010000191.1, read on the forward strand.
TCACTTTGTTCTTTACATCACTTTGTTTTTACATCACTTTGTTCTTTACATCACTTTGTTCTTTACATCACTTTGTTCTTTACATCACTTTGTTTTTACATCACTTTGTTCTTTACATCACTTTGTTCTTTACATCACTTTGTTCTTTACATCACTTTGTTTTTACATCACTTTGTTTTTACATCACTTTGTTTTTACATCACTTTGTTCTTTACATCACTTTGTTCTTTACATCACTTTGTTCTTTACATCACTTTGTTCTTTACATCACTTTGTTTTTACATCACTTTGTTTTTACATCACTTTGTTTTTACATCACTTTGTTCTTTACATCACTTTGTTCTTTACATCACTTTGTTTTTACATCACTTTGTTCTTTACATCACTTTGTTCTTTACATCACTTTGTTTTTACATTACTTTGTTTTTACATCACTTTGTTCCTCACATCAGTTCAGCGCCTGTTTTCTGGAGTTGGTGTGCGTCCTTGTGTACTTTCTTCCTCTGCTGGTGTTAACAACACTGACGCAGGAGCTTCGCCCTTGATCTTCTGAGGAAGGAGCTTGTGTCATTGACACCGTGTTCATGGAAAATATCAATTGTGCTGTCCACTCAACAGGCGACACATGTGAGCAGCTGTTATGTCACCAGCTGACCACAGAGAGGGAGTCACTGGGGAGACCACAGACGCTCCGTCACCGTCACCATCACTGTCACTGTGAGTGTCAGTGTCAGTGTTAGTGTGAGTGTTAATGTCACCGTCATTGTGAGTGTCAGTCTGAGTGTCAGTGTCACTGCTAGTGTCAGTGTTAGTGTGAGTGTTAATGTCACCGTCATTGTGAGTGTCAGTGTTAGGGTCAGTGTTAGTGTCAGTGTTAGGGTCAGTGTTAGTGTCAGTGTTAGGGTCAGTGTTAGGGTCAGTGTTAGGGTCAGTGTTAGGGTCAGTGTCAGTGTCAGTGTTAGGGTCAGTGTTAGGGTCAGTGTTAGGGTCAGTGTCAGCTTGAGTGTTACTGTCACTCTTAGAATGTTCATGTCAGTGAAGGTGTCAGTGTGAGTGTCAGTGTTACTCTTAGTGTTAGTTTGACAGTGTGAGTGACACCAACACTCACACTGACAGTGTGAGTGTTGGTGTCACTGTTAGTGTGAGTGTTGGTCCATCCGTGTGTGTGTGCGAGTGGTTCAGGTCTGCTGAACCAGACTTAAGGAGAACCTGGAGAGTCCACCTGGAACCACCTCAAACCAAAGCCAGACCTTCTATCTTCAGCAGAGATCTCCAAGCTCTTGTTGTTGTTCCAACAGCAACAACAAACCAGACTGGACTTGTTTAAGCATCTGAGTCTTCAACAGCTGAAGGTCAAACTGGGTGAGCTGGACTGGTTGATCTAAAACTGCAGCCACACAACTCTTTGGGGGGGGTGGAGACCCCTGGTCGACAGGGTGGTGGTGTTGACTCCACACTTCCCCTGCACCAGGTAGACTGTCCTTCTCTTTCTCCCCAGTCTCACCAATCCCCCCAGTCTCACCAGTCCCCCCAGTCTCCCCAGTCTCCCCAGTCTCACTAATCCCCCCAGTCTCACCAGTCCCTCCAGTCTCCCCAGTCCCCTCAGTCTCCCCAGTACCCCAGTCTCACCAGTCCCCCCAGTCTCCCCAGTCTCATCAGTCCCCCCAGTCCCACCAGTCCCCCCAGTCCCCCCAGTCCCCCCAGTCCCCCCAGTGCCCCCAGTCTCCCCAGTCTCACTAATCCCCCCAGTCTCACCAGTCCCCTCAGTCTCCCCAGTCCCCCAGTCTCACCAGTCCCCCCAGTCTCCCCAGTCTCATCAGTCCCCCCCAGTCCCACCAGTCCCCCCAGTCCCCCCAGTCCCCCAGTGCCCCCAGTCCCCCCAGTCTCCCCAGTCCCACCAGTTCCCCCAGTCCCCCCCAGTGCCCCCAGTCCCACCAGTCCCACCAGTTCCCCCAGTCCCCCCCAGTGCCCCCAGTCCCCCCAGTCTCACCAGTCCCCCAGTCTCACCAGTCCCACCAGTCCCCCCAGTCTCACCAGTCCCACCAGTCTCACGTTTCCGGACCGGCCCCAGCTGTGGCGTCCAGACTCGTTTCCTTCCTGCTTGGCTTCATTTGTTGCAGAGCTGCTGGAGGACGGAGGAAACCCACCCAGATGCAGATTCCCAGAGGTGTGTATGTGTGTGTGTGTGTGTGTGTGTGTGTGTGTGTGTGTAGGAAGGGGATGAGTGTGGTGACGGATAAATCAAGAGGCAGACAGAGGGAACGCCAGAAGGACGGAGTCTGGAAATATGACACATGAACTGACACCAGTGTGTGTGTGTGTGTGTGTGTGTGTGTGTGTGTGTGTGTGTGTGTGTGTGTGTGTGTGTGTGTGAGAGAGAGAGAGAGAGAGAGACAGTGAACCCTCCTGGAAGCCTCTCCTCATTTCCTCACCTGGAATCAGAAGGAAAAACATCTTCCCCGCTCCCGAAGGCCGAGCCCAGAAGGCTCCAGAACAACCCCGAGGAGCTCCTCGTGAGACATCGAGACTGTTGTTGTCGCATTTGGAACAAATTAAGAAAATATGTGCGCTTTAGTCAGGAAGCGTTCCCGTCCTGTGTTTCTGCTTCCTGCCTGAGCGCTTGCATTCAGGAAAAAAAGAGGATTTGAGAGTCCTGCGAGTGTTCCAGGAGACTCCAGGTGAAGCTCTGAGGAGCGCTGCCCTCACGTCCCTCCTGTGTGTGACACACCAACACCTGAAGGTCTTCCCAGAAGGAAAAAGGTCATTGAGGTCCTCAAAGGGCTTCTGGGATCCTGGAAGAGCCGGAGCTCACGTGCTGTAATGGGAAACAGGCTGGAACCCAGTTATGTAAGAAATATTGAGAGGTCTCCTCCATCCTGCTGGAAATCAAACAGCCTCTGAATTTGATTGATCGGTGTGTGTGTGTGTGTGTGTGTGAGAGAGAGAGTGTGTGTGTGCGTGTGAGAGTGTGGTGCAGTGTGTGTGAGAGTGTGTGTGTGAGAGAGTGTGTGTGTGTGAGTGTTTGTGTGTGTGTGAGAGTGTGGTGCAGTGTGTGTGTGAGAGTGTGTGTGAGAGAGAGAGTGTGTGTGAGAGTGTGTGAGAGTGTGGTGCAGTGTGTGTGTGAGAGTGTGTGTGAGAGAGTGTGTGTGTGTGAGTGTTTGTGTGTGTGTGTGTGCGAGAGTGTTTGAGTGTGCGTGTGACTGTGTGTGTGAGTGCGTGGTGCAGTGTTTGTGTGAATGTGTGTGAGTGTGTGTGTGAGTGAGCGTGTGGGTCTGTGTGCGTGTGTGTGTGAGTCTGTGTGTGTGTTTGTGTGTGTGTTTGTTGTCAGAATTCCCTGATGAGTGAATAGCTGAAGGACACATTCCCATCTGATCCCAGACTGGCGGGATCGCTCCGTTTGATCCGAAGCTTCCTGGAGAAGCTCAGAAAACTCCGGGAACGCTGGGAAGCCACACGTGTGTTGGGCCACGCCTCCAGGCCCCCCCCTCCAGGGGACCGGGGCCTCGGGACCCTCCTGGGGAGGTAGAGGCAGGTGTAGGACTCAGGTGTTGTTGGTCTCCTGGTTGTCTGTCCTAACCTGCCCCCCCCGCCCCCTCTGCCCCCTCTGCCCCCCCCCCAGTGAGTCATGGAGCTTTCAAAGTGCTGAAAACTCTCCAGTCGTTAATGTGAAACTGATGCTGCACTCACATACTATGATTTATGGGGGGGGGGGGTACTTTCAGGTCTCAAAGTCCTCGTTTGTTTTTCCGTCTGGTTCTGATGACGTCACGGCCCAGACGGGGTCAGACGGGGTCAAACTGGGACAGCGCGTCACTCACGTTGTGTCTTTTGTGTTTTCTCTGAAGTGTGCAGATGGGCCGGGGAGTGTGTGTGTGTGTGTGTGTGTGTGTGTGTGTGTGTGTGTGTGTGTGTTTGGGGGCTCGGCCTCGGTGATGTGTGTCTTATGTAACTCGGCGGGCGTGGGATTGGGATTGGGACCAGCTGACGTCCAGGGATGACCAACAGGCTGCCCGGAAGAGTTGAGACGGAGACCCTCCACCCACCGGGGGGCACGCCGAGGTCACGCCGCTGTAACAGCATGTCCCTCTTTGAGGAGACGCCCTGGGGGGGGTCAGGTGAGCATGAACATCTGGCTCCAGCTGTGGTGGGGAGCGCATCCAGGTCGGCCCAGTCCTAATCTGGGTTTCCTTCCCTCACACCTTCAGACCCCAGACAGGCCTCCAATTAAACTAGCGCCTCTAATCCACGGCGGATTACCGATGGACAGCTGAGGGCTGCACCTGCTCCAGATTAACGCTGCGTAATCCCGACACGGTGTCACACACACGCGACGAAGGCCAGAAAAACTCTTTAATGTACAAAAACATCCGAACAGCTGGATAGAATCACCTTTAACATGAAGAATAATCCAGCGCAGAAAATAATCCAGCTCAGTGGAGGAGGAAAGGAGCACGCCAACGAGCCCAAACAGCTCCGATCCCTCCGCATCGACCCCCTCAGGGAATCAGGCACTTTACACACAGACTCACACACACACACAGAAATACACACAGACTCACACACACACACAGAAATACACACAGACTCACACACACACACAGAAATACACACAGACTCACACACGCACACACTCTCTCTCTCTCACACACTCTCTCGCGCGCACGAGCACACACACACACACACACACACACACACACACACACACACACACACACACAGGTATGACAAGTGCTCAAAAGTCGGATCTTTGTTAAAGTTCAACTCTGGTCGTACAAAATAGGAAGGAAACGCTCCTGTTCCCTAATCCGATTATAATCCAGCCCTCGACATCAACCGGGCTGCAGCGCGGCGGTCTGACCACAAGGTGGCGCCACGAGACCTGAGACCGACCTGCCCCCCCTCAGAGGTTCAGCAGGATTACAGATTAGGGCCCTGCTCGAGTTAACAGGAAGAGAGCGAAGGGCAGTGTTTCTGTTTTCATGGACGAGTTTCAAATTAAAAAGTAAAGGTCAAATTAAAGGTCAAAGGTCACCGCTGAAGCCACATCAAGTTTGGAGGAACCTTGACCTCCAGGATTTGGTTGAAGCAGGTATAAAGGTGTTACTGTAACGTGGTAATCCGGTAACTGTCGCAGTAATAAAAGTGAAACGATGGCCCGTGGACCTGGGGCAGAAGGTCAGGGTTAATCTGAGCCGCCACGCTCGGCCCTCGGGGTCACGCTCTCCAGGTGAGGGTCTAGGACGTCTGGACAGACGCCCTCCACATCTGGATTAAAAGTCTGGGTGCAGATTAGGGTTCTTGTGCTCGTCACAACATCTGTACGTTAAAAAACGGGTTTGCATAAAAGTCCAGGAAGACGGGGGAGGGGCCAATGCGGAGGGGGCGTGGCCTATCCCCTACAGGGCGTGGTCGTCCCTTTACAGGCTGTCGATCATCAGATCCAGGTCCTCCAGGGGGCTGCGCCGTCGCCATGGCGACGGGTCGGCCCCCGTCACTTCGAGGAGTGTACCGTCTCCTGCAGCGACAGGCGGGAGCGCGCCGGAGGGCGGGGCGCCGCGGCTGGCTGGGCCCCGCCCATCCTCCAAGGGAGCAGGCCCAGGAAGTTGTCCTGGTGGGGGGGGTCCAGCGTGAGGCTGAGGGCCCGCTGGGGGGGGCCCGGGGGGGCCCGGCTCCATCTGGAGGTAGAAGGTGGAGGAAGAGGTTTGGGGGGCGGGGCCACGCTCCTGCAGAGACGGGAGAGAGAGGGGGGGTGAGAGGAGGCGTGGGGGGGGGTGAAGGGGGGTGGATGATGGATGGATGAGAGCGCTGTGACAACTGCAACATCTGGACAGCTGCAACATCTGCAGCTACATCTGCCACTCAACATCAGCCAGGACAGAGCTCCTCACTGCTGGGGGGGCGATGCTGCAGGCACCGAGACGCAGGGCGGGGTCAGGCGGGGGGGGCGGGGCTTGGTGAGTGGGCGGTGAGCAGCAGAAGGGGGGGTCAAGAGCACACACACACACACAGACACACACAGACACACACAGACACACACTCACACTCACTCACACTCACACACACTCACACACACTCACACACACACACACACACACACACACACACACACACACACACACACACACACACACACACACACACACACACACACACACACACACACACACACACACACACACACACACACACACACACACACACACACACACACACACACCAGAGGTGGAGCGGACAGTCTCAGGTTAGTCCTGCTGAAGTCAGGAACGCTGCAAATGTAAGAGAGAATCCTCAGAATGGGGGGGGGTGAGAGAGAGGGTGAGAGGGGGGAGAGAGAGAGAGGGTGAGAGGGGGAGAGGGAGAGAGAGAGAGGGCGAGAGGGGGGAGAGAGAGAGAGGGCGAGAGGGGGGAGAGAGAGAGAGGGTGAGAGGGGGGAGAGAGAGAGAGGGTGAGAGGGGGGAGAGGGTGAGAGAAAGAGGGTGAGAGAATGGGTGAGAGGGGGGTGAGAGAGAGGGTGAGAGCGCGAAGGAGGAGGAGGTGGAGCCTGGTTCAAAGGTCTCAGCTAAGGTCAAAGGTCACCTAAAGGGATAACGCATGAGGACGACCCTGACAGACGCTCCTAGACCTCCTGGACGTCCCAGCGAACCTCGGTCGGTTGCTGCGGCAACAGTTAAATGCCAAAACACGCAGGCCGAGTGGGGGGGGGGCAGCGGGTGAGGTGATGGGGATAAATGATGAGGGGGTGTTGAAGAGCGGTGAAGGCCGGGGGGGTCACATACGTGCTGCATTCGCCACTGCAGAACAGTGAATACCTCTGAATACAAGGACTGGACAGCCTCCGCACCTGACGCATCTGGAAACAACAGGTCACAGCTGGTCACCTGGGCCCCCACAGGCACACAGGACCCCCCACAGGCACACAGGACCCCCCCACAGGCACACAGGACCCCCCAGGACCCCCCACAGGCACACAGGACCCCCCCACAGGACCCCCACAGGCACACAGGACCCCCACAGGACCCCCCACAGGCACACAGGACCCCCCCACAGGACCCCCACAGGCACACAGGACCCCCCACAGGCACACAGGACCCCCACAGGACCCCCCACAGGCACACAGGACCCCCCCACAGGCACACAGGACCCCCCAGGCACACAGGACCCCCCACAGGCACACAGGACCCCCCAGGCACACAGGACCCCCACAGGCACACAGGACCCCCCCACAGGACCCCCCCACAGGCACACAGGACCCCCCAGGCACACAGGACCCCCCCACAGGCACACAGGACCCCCCCCACAGGCACACAGGACCCCCCCACAGGACCCCCCACAGGCACACAGGACCCCCCACAGGCACACAGGACCCCCCAGGCACACAGGACCCCCCACAGGCACACAGGACCCCCCCCAGGCACACAGGACCCCCCCACAGGACCCCCCCACACGTGACGGTGCTGAGCCCTGCTGAAGGTCTAACCACCATCAGACCGTCACAGCAGGCTGCAGTTCCTCGTCCTGCCGCCAGGCGGCGCCCCCCAGTTCACCTGAGTTGAGGGTTCAGAACGCTAATGATGACGTCATAAACGCGGCCGCCGTGGGGTCAGCGGGGGGAGGGTGACACCTACGGTGCTGGCGGAGCGTCCAGGGCCGCGCTGGGCCACGATGGCCCCCGAGATGGCCTTGATCCAGCTGTGCATGTCCTCGGGACTGTCGGCCTGCGGGAGAGGCGGCGTGAGGGAGGAGCCGGGCGGGGAGCGCCGTCACGCCACCGTGACCGCGCTCACGCCGAGGGAACGCAGCCTGAACATCAACGACCTCGTGGAGGCGCTGACCTCTGGACCCACAGGTGCACATCTGTCAGGAGACCTACCTGGATGTAGAAGGTCCTGGAGCTGGTGACCATCTCAAACAGGTTGTCCCTCAACATCAGCTCACTGCAGGGACCAGAGGAGACCAGAGATCAGAGACCAGAGATCAGAGGAGACCAGAGATCAGAGACCAGAGATCAGAGGAGACCAGAGATCAGAGACCAGAGACCAGAGGAGACCAGAGATCAGAGACCAGAGATCAGAGGAGACCAGAGATCAGAGACCAGAGACCAGAGGAGACCAGAGACCAGAGATCAGAGACCAGAGGAGACCAGAGATCAGAGACCAGAGATCAGAGACCAGAGATCAGAGGAGACCAGAGATCAGAGAGCAGAGATCAGAGACCAGAGATCAGAGGAGACCAGAGATCAGAGACCAGAGACCAGAGGAGACCAGAGACCAGAGATCAGAGACCAGAGGAGACCAGAGATCAGAGACCAGAGATCAGAGACCAGAGATCAGAGGAGACCAGGGATCAGAGACCAGAGACCAGAGGAGACCAGAGATCAGAGACCAGAGACCAGAGGAGACCAGAGATCAGAGACCAGAGATCAGAGGAGACCAGAGATCAGAGGAGACCAGAGATCAGAGATCAGAGACCAGAGGAGACCAGAGACCAGAGATCAGAGACCAGAGGAGACCAGAGATCAGAGACCAGAGATCAGAGGAGACCAGAGATCAGAGACCAGAGGAGACCAGAGATCAGAGACCAGAGGAGACCAGAGATCAGAGACCAGAGATCAGAGGAGACCAGAGATCAGAGATCAGAGGAGACCAGAGACCAGAGATCAGAGACCAGAGACCAGAGATCAGAGGAGACCAGAGACCAGAGATCAGAGACCAGAGACCAGAGGAGACCAGAGACCAGAGATCAGAGACCAGAGATCAGAGGAGACCAGAGATGTGAGGAGACCAGAGATCAGAGACCAGAGATCAGAGGAGACCAGAGATCAGAGGACCAGAGATCAGAGACCAGAGATCAGAGGAGACCAGAGACCAGAGGAGACCAGAGATCAGAGATCAGAGGAGACCAGAGACCAGAGGAGACCAGAGATCAGAGACCAGAGATCAGAGGAGACCAGAGATCAGAGACCAGAGATCAGAGACCAGAGACCAGAGATCAGAGACCAGAGATCAGAGGAGATCAGAGATCAGAGACCAGAGACCAGAGATCAGAGACCAGAGACCAGAGATCAGAGACCAGAGATCAGAGACCAGAGACCAGAGATCAGAGACCAGAGGAGATCAGAGACCAGAGATCAGAGACCAGAGATCAGAGACCAGAGACCAGAGATCAGAGACCAGAGATCAGAGGAGACCAGAGACCAGAGGAGACCAGAGATCACAGACCAGAGACCAGAGGAGACCAGAGATCAGAGGAGACCAGAGGAGACCAGAGATCAGAGATCAGAGGAGACCAGAGACCAGAGGAGACCAGAGATCAGAGACCAGAGATCAGAGGAGACCAGAGACCAGAGGAGACCAGAGATCAGAGATCAGAGGAGACCAGAGACCAGAGGAGACCAGAGATCAGAGACCAGAGATCAGAGGAGACCAGAGACCAGAGGAGACCAGAGATCAGAGACCAGAGATCAGAGGACCAGAGATCAGAGACCAGAGACCAGAGATCAGAGACCAGAGACCAGAGACCAGAGATCAGAGACCAGGGATCAGAGATCAGAGGACCAGGGATCAGAGATCAGAGGAGACCAGAGATCAGAGGAGACCAGAGATCAGAGACCAGAGATCAGAGGAGACCAGAGATCAGAGACCAGGGATCAGAGGAGACCAGAGATCAGAGACCAGAGATCAGAGGAGACCAGAGATCAGAGGAGACCAGAGATCAGAGACCAGAGATCAGAGGAGACCAGAGATCAGAGACCAGAGATCAGAGGAGACCAGAGATCAGAGACCAGAGATCAGAGGAGACCAGAGATCAGAGACCAGAGATCAGAGGAGACCAGAGGACCAGAGGAGACCAGAGATCAGAGACCAGAGATCAGAGGAGACCAGAGATCAGAGGACCAGAGATCAGAGACCAGAGATCAGAGACCAGAGATCAGAGGAGACCAGAGACCAGAGGAGACCAGAGATCAGAGGAGACCAGAGACCAGAGGAGACCAGAGATCAGAGATCAGAGGAGACCAGAGATCAGAGGAGACCAGAGATCAGAGACCAGAGATCAGAGGAGACCAGAGATAAGAGACCAGAGACCAGAGGAGACCAGAGATCAGAGACCAGAGATCAGAGGAGACCAGAGATCAGAGGAGACCAGAGATCAGAGACCAGAGACCAGAGGAGACCAGAGACCAGAGATCAGAGACCAGAGACCAGAGGAGACCAGAGATCAGAGACCAGAGATCAGAGGAGACCAGAGATCAGAGACCAGAGGAGACCAGAGATCAGAGACCAGAGGAGACCAGAGATCAGAGACCAGAGACCAGAGATCAGAGGAGACCAGAGACCAGAGATCAGAGACCAGAGATCAGAGGAGACCAGAGATGTGAGGAGACCAGAGATCAGAGACCAGAGATCAGAGGAGACCAAAGATCAGAGGACCAGAGATCAGAGACCAGAGATCAGAGGAGACCAGAGACCAGAGGAGACCAGAGATCAGAGATCAGAGGAGACCAGAGACCAGAGGAGACCAGAGATCAGAGACCAGAGATCAGAGGAGACCAGAGATCAGAGATCAGAGACCAGAGACCAGAGATCAGAGACCAGAGATCAGAGGAGATCAGAGATCAGAGACCAGAGACCAGAGATCAGAGACCAGAGATCAGAGACCAGAGACCAGAGATCAGAGACCAGAGATCAGAGACCAGAGACCAGAGATCAGAGACCAGAGATCAGAGGAGACCAGAGACCAGAGGAGACCAGAGATCACAGACCAGAGACCAGAGGAGACCAGAGATCAGAGGAGACCAGAGGAGACCAGAGATCAGAGATCAGAGGAGACCAGAGACCAGAGGAGACAAGAGATCAGAGACCAGAGATCAGAGGAGACCAGAGACCAGAGGAGACCAGAGATCAGAGATCAGAGGAGACCAGAGACCAGAGGAGACCAGAGATCAGAGACCAGAGATCAGAGGAGACCAGAGACCAGAGGAGACCAGAGATCAGAGACCAGAGATCAGAGGACCAGAGATCAGAGACAGGAGATCAGAGACCAGAGACCAGAGACCAGAGATCAGAGACCAGGGATCAGAGATCAGAGGACCAGGGATCAGAGATCAGAGGAGACCAGAGATCAGAGGAGACCAGAGATCAGAGACCAGAGATCAGAGGAGACCAGAGATCAGAGACCAGGGATCAGAGGAGACCAGAGATCAGAGACCAGAGATCAGAGGAGACCAGAGATCAGAGGAGACCAGAGATCAGAGACCAGAGATCAGAGGAGACCAGAGATCAGAGACCAGAGATCAGAGGAGACCAGAGATCAGAGACCAGAGATCAGAGGAGACCAGAGATCAGAGACCAGAGATCAGAGGAGACCAGAGGACCAGAGGAGACCAGAGATCAGAGACCAGAGATCAGAGGAGACCAGAGATCAGAGGACCAGAGATCAGAGACCAGAGATCAGAGGAGACCAGAGACCAGAGGAGACCAGAGATCAGAGGAGACCAGAGACCAGAGGAGACCAGAGATCAGAGATCAGAGGAGACCAGAGACCAGAGGAGACCAGAGATCAGAGACCAGAGATCAGAGGAGACCAGAGACCAGAGGAGACCAGAGATCAGAGATCAGAGGAGACCAGAGACCAGAGGAGACCAGAGATCAGAGACCAGAGATCAGAGGAGACCAGAGACCAGAGGAGACCAGAGATCAGAGACCAGAGATCAGAGGACCAGAGATCAGAGACCAGAGATCAGAGACCAGGGATCAGAGACCAGGGATCAGAGACCAGAGATCAGAGGAGACCAGAGATCAGAGGAGACCAGATATCAGAGACCAGAGATCAGAGGAGACCAGAGATCAGAGACCAGGGATCAGAGGAGACCAGAGATCAGAGACCAGAGATCAGAGATCAGAGGAGACCAGAGATCAGAGGAGACCAGATATCAGAGACCAGAGATCAGAGGAGACCAGAGATCAGAGACCAGGGATCAGAGGAGACCAGAGATCAGAGACCAGGGATCAGAGGAGACCAGAGATCAGAGGAGACCAGAGATCAGAGGAGACCAGAGATCAGAGGACCAGAGACCAGAGATCAGAGGAGACCAGAGATAAGAGATCAGAGATCAGAGGAGACCAGAGATAAGAGACCAGAGATCAGAGAACCAGAGACCAGAGATCAGAGGAGACCAGAGATCAGAGGAGACCAGAGATCAGAGACCAGAGATCAGAGGAGACCAGAGATCAGAGACCAGAGATCAGAGGAGACCAGACATCAGAGACCAGAGATCAGAGGAGACCAGAGATCAGAGACCAGAGATCAGAGGAGACCAGAGGACCAGAGGAGACCAGAGATCAGAGACCAGAGATCAGAGGAGACCAGAGATCAGAGGACCAGAGATCAGAGACCAGAGATCAGAGGAGACCAGAGATCAGAGACCAGAGATCAGAGATCAGAGGAGACCAGAGACCAGAGGAGACCAGAGATCAGAGGAGACCAGAGACCAGAGGAGACCAGAGATCAGAGATCAGAGGAGACCAGAGACCAGAGGAGACCAGAGATCAGAGACCAGAGATCAGAGGAGACCAGAGACCAGAGGAGACCAGAGATCAGAGATCAGAGGAGACCAGAGACCAGAGGAGACCAGAGATCAGAGACCAGAGATCAGAGGAGACCAGAGACCAGAGGAGACCAGAGATCAGAGACCAGAGACCAGAGATCAGAGGACCAGAGATCAGAGACCAGAGATCAGAGACCAGGGATCAGAGATCAGAGACCAGGGATCAGAGATCAGAGGAGACCAGAGATCAGAGGAGACCAGAGATCAGAGACCAGAGATCAGAAGAGACCACAGATCAGAGACCAGGGATCAGAGATCAGAGACCAGGGATCAGAGATCAGAGGAGACCAGAGATCAGAGACCAGAGATCAGAGAACCAGAGACCAGAGATCAGAGGAGACCAGAGATCAGAGACCAGAGATCAGAGGAGACCAGAGATCAGAGACCAGAGGAGACCAGAGATCAGAGACCAGAGATCAGAGAACCAGAGACCAGAGATCAGAGGAGACCAGAGATCAGAGGAGGCCAGAGATCAGAGACCAGAGATCAGAGGAGACCAGAGATCAGAGACCAGAGATCAGAGGAGACCAGAGATCAGAGGAGACCAGAGATCAGAGACCAGAGATCAGAGGAGACCAGAGATCAGAGACCAGAGATCAGAGACCAGAGATCAGAGACCAGAGATCAGAGGAGACCAGAGATCAGAGACCAGAGATCAGAGGAGACCAGAGGACCAGAGGAGACCAGAGATCAGAGATCAGAGGAGACCAGAGATCAGAGGACCAGAGATCAGAGACCAGAGATCAGAGGAGACCAGAGATCAGAGACCAGAGATCAGAGGAGACCAGAGATCAGAGGACCAGAGACCAGAGATCAGAGGAGACCAGAGATCAGAGACCAGAGGAGACCAGAGATAAGAGACCAGAGACCAGAGGAGACCAGAGATAAGAGACCAGAGATCAGAGGAGACCAGAGATAAGAGACCAGAGATCAGAGGAGACCAGAGACCAGAGGAGACCAGAGATCAGAGAACCAGAGACCAGAGATCAGAGGAGACCAGAGATCAGAGGAGACCAGAGATAAGAGACCAGAGATCAGAGGAGACCAGAGATAAGAGACCAGAGATCAGAGGAGACCAGAGATCAGAGGAGACCAGAGATCAGAGACCAGAGATCAGAGGAGACCAGAGATCAGAGACCAGAGACCAGAGATCAGAGGAGACCAGAGATCAGAGACCACAGACCAGAGGAGACCAGAGATCAGAGACCAGAGACCAGAGGAGACCAGAGATCAGAGACCAGAGATCAGAGGAGACCAGAGGACCAGAGGAGACCAGAGATCAGAGACCAGAGATCAGAGGAGACCAGAGATCAGAGGACCAGAGATCAGAGGAGACCAGAGATCAGAGACCAGAGGAGACCAGAGATCAGAGGACCAGAGATCAGAGGACCAGAGATCAGAGGAGACCAGGGATCAGAGATCAGAGGAGACTCTTTGAATCAACTTGCTTTTGTTCCCTCCATGTTCACATGTTCCCTACATGACCTTCACTGACCTTCTCTTGTACTCCTGAACTTTGTGGATCTCTCTCAGGGGGATCACTTTGAGGGCGTCTCTCTCCTGCAGTCAAACAACACGTGTGTTTCATGGGTTCAGTGATTACTTAATTTAACACACACACACACACACACACACACACACACACACACACACACACACACACACAGTGTCTATTTATGTGTGCAGACAGGCTGTATTTAAGACTTGCTAATCTGTTCATATGTGATTCATATGAAGGTATGCAGGACACATGTCATGGTGTGTGTGTGTGTGTGTGTGTGTGTGTGTGCGCATGTAAAAACAAAGTGAGTCTCTCACCAGGTCAGATTTGTAGTAACTGATGGCGTTCTCATCCAGCATGAAGTACCTCCTCTTCCAGTTCTTCATCTGAGGATCAGAAGAACCACAAACCCCCGATGACTCCACCCTGCAACTTGGGGAGTGTGTGAGTGTGTGTACGTGTATGTGTGAATGTGTGAGAGTGTGTGTATATGTGTGTCTGTGAGTGTGTGTGGGTGAGAGAATGTGTGTGTGTGTCAGTGTGAGTGTGTGTGAGAGTGTGTGTGCGTGTATGTCAGTGTGTGGGTGTGTATATCAGTGCGTGTATATCAGTGTGTGTGAGTGTGTGTATCAGTGTGTGTGTGAGTGTGTGTGTCCCTACCACAGCTCCCTGTTTGACGCAGTACCCAGCCTTGATGAAGGCCTGGTCCTGGGTACCTGTGGACAGGAAGTAGGGCTGCTGGTTGTGACTCCGCCTTAAACCGCGCTCTGCTCCGTTAAGCCCCTCCCCCTGCTCCTGAAACACACGTCAGACACCAGGTTTTCCTACACTTGTGGGCCCATCAGTCCAGCATCCAGTCAGCTCAGGGAACGTTCATGTTTAGCTCCCTCCAAGTTTCCCTTCACGCACTGAGACCAGCGTGTCCTAACAAACACACACAGCCCTCCACGCTCACGTGTTCCCTCCACGTTCACGTGTTCCCTACATGTTCCCTCCACGTTCACGTGTTCCCTACATGTTCCCTCCATGTTTACGTGTTCCCTTCATGTTCATATGTTCCCTGTGTGTTCCCTCCATGTTCCCATGTTCCCTCCATGTTCCCATGTTCCCTCCATGTTCCCATGTTCCCTCCATGTTCCCATGTTCACACGTTCCCTCCATGTTCACACGTTCGCTCCATGTTCCCTCCATGTTCCCATGTTCCCTCCATGTTCCCATGTTTCCTCCATGTTCCCTCCATGTTCCCATGTTCCCTCCATGTTCCCCACGTTCCCTCCATGTTCCCATGTTCCCTCCATGTTCCCATGTTCCCTCCATGTTCCCCACATTCCCTCCATGTTCCCATGTTCCCTCCATGTTCCCTCCATGTTCCCACGTTCCCTCCATGTTCCCATGTTCCCTCCATGTTCCCATGTTCCCTCCATGTTACAGTGTTCCCAGACCTCTGGTTTAACTCCCACTGCCTCAAACTGGTTGACACTCGTCAGGTCACATGACCACGACTGCATACCACACCCAACAGGACCAGACCTGAAAGGCATGTGTGTGTGTGTGTGTGTGTGTGGTACCTGTCTGTGTGTGTCTCTGTCTCTCTCTTGTGTGTCTCTCTGTTTACCTGTGTTTGTGTATTTCTCTGTGTGTCTCTGTGGTGTGTCCCCATGTGTGTTTGCGTGTCCCTGAGTCTGTACCTGTGTGTTTGTGTGTCCCTGTGTCTGTACCTGTGTGTTTGGGTGTCTCTACCTGTGTGTTTTGTGTCTGGGTCTCTACCTGTGTGTTTGCGTGTCCCTGAGTCTGCACTTGTGTGTTTGTGTGTCTCTGTGTCTGTACCTGTGTGTTTGGGTGTCTCTACCTGTGTGTTTGTGTGTCTGTACCTGTGTGTTTGTGTGTCTCTGTGTCTGTACCTGTGTTTGTGTGTCCGAGTCTGTACCTGTGTGTTTGTGTGTCCCTGTGTCTGTACCTGTGGGTTTGTGTGTCTGTACCTGTGGGTTTGTGTGTCTGTACCTGTGTGTTTGTGTGTCCCTGAGTCTGTACCTGTGTGTTTGTGTGTCCCTGTGTCTCTGTGTGTTTGTGTGTCCCTGTGTGTTTGTGTGTCCCTGTGTCTCTACCTGTGTGTTTGTGTGTCCCTGTGTGTTTGTGTGTCCCTGTGTCTCTACCTGTGAGTTTGTGTGTCCCTGTGTCTGTACCTGTGTGTGTCCCTGTGTCTCTACCTGTGTGTTTGTGTGTCCCTGTGTCTCTACCTGTGTGTTTGTGTGTCTGTACCTGTGTGTTTGTGTGTCCCTGTGTCTGTACCTGTGTGTGTCCCTCTGTCTGTACCTGTGTGTTTGTGTGTCCCTGTGTCTGTACCTGTGTGGGGGTGATGATGGGGACCCCCCCTATGATGTCCGTCCTGTAGGACACCTGCTTCAGGGCCCCCAGGACCTCCTGAGGGGTCTCCGCGTGGCCCTGAGGGCCCTCGCTGGACCGCGGCACCTTGAAGGGAATCAACAGGATAAATATCTGCTCTGGGAGGGGACAGGACTAATGTAGGACCTGGGACCTGGGGTCAGGGGGGACCCGGGGTCAAGGGTCACCGCAGGAGCCCTGAATCAGAGCCTTAAAGGTTCTCAAATCCCTTCAAAATAAAAGCATGTAAACACAGAGTCCAGATAGAGCCAGTAGGAACATTGAGATCATCCTCAGGAAGAACAGCATCAAAATATTGAGTTTAACCCGCTGGAACTGGAACAGGGGATGGACTGTTCCTGAGGGGAAGGAGCACGTGATCCCCAATAAACAGAGGTGATTGCCGCTTCACTCACACACACACACACACACACACACACACACACACACACAGAATGTTTTGCCTGTGCCGTCATGTGTGTCAGTAATCAGCCCGAGGGTTAGGGCAGACAGAGAGGCCTCCGACATCGGAAACAGGGTCAACAATCGATCCGTGTGTGTGTGTGTATGCGTGTGTGTGTGTGTGAATGCATGCGTGTGTGTGTGTGGATGCGTGTGTGTGAGTGCATGCGTGTGTGTGAATGCATGCATGTATGTATGTGAATGCATGCGTGTGTGTGAGTGCATGCGTGTGTGTATGTGAGTGCATGCGTGTGTGTATGTGAGTGCATGCGTGTGTGTGTGTATGTGTCTGTGTGTGCATGCGTGTGAGTGCATGCATGTGTGAGTGCATGCACGTGTGTGTGAGTGCATGCGCGTGTGTGTGTGCATATGTGTGTGTGAGTGCATGTGTGTGAGTGCATGCATGTGTGAGTGCATGCATGTGTGAGTGCATATGTGTGTGTGAGTGCATGCATGTGTGAGTGCATATGTGTGTGAGTGCATGCATGTGTGAGTGCATATGTGTGTGTGAGTGCATGCATGTGTGAGTGCATATGTGTGTGTGAGTGCATGTGTGAGTGCATGCGCGTGTGAGTGCATGCGCGTGTGTGTGTGCATGCGTGTGTGTGAGAGCATGGGCGTGTGTGTGTGTGCTGCTCACTGTAATCTTGGTGGCCTTGTTCAGAACACTGATCCACTCCACCAGGTCCTGCTGGTCGTTGGCCTGCAGGTAGAACTTCCTCATCCCTGCGTTCACCACTGCAACACAGCCGGAAGACCCGTCAGCCTCTTCCCCGCCGGAGAGGGAAAACCGCGGCGGCGGGAAGTGCGGAGGTGCGGCGGAAAACAGGGGCTAAAAATAGAGTCTGGCTCTGGAGCCTGGGAGGATGTGAGCGGGGTCAGGTCAGCTTCCTCCCATTGAGCCACGCCGCAGACCAATGAGGGACAAAAGAGAGGAAGTACACCCAACGGGAGGAAGCACGGGGCCGCGGGCCAGGAAGAGCCCCGGGAACCACGGAGGAGGGAAGTGGGGAAGGAAGGAAGGAGGCAAGGAGGCGAGGAGCCAGAAGGAGCTGCGTCCCCCGACCCCCCACGCTTGGGCCAGCTTACCGAAGCAGAACTCCGCCTTCGGCCTGACCTTGGTGGCGTCGCTGACCTGGGGGGAGGAAGAGAGGGGGGTGAGGTGTTGAGCTGGGGGGGTGAGGTGTTGAGCTGGGGGGGAGGTGTTGAGCTGGGGGGTGAGGTGTTGAGCTGGGGGGGTGAGGTGTTGAGCTGGGGTGGTGAGGTGTTGAGCTGGGGGGGTTAGGTGTTGAGCTGGGGGGTGAGGTGTCGAGCTGGGGGGGGTGAGGTGTTGAGCTGGGGGGGTGAGGTGTTGAGCTGGGGGGTGAGGTGTTGAGCTGTGTTGAGCTGGGGGGGTGAGGTGTTGAGCTGGGGGGTGAGGTGTTGAGCTGGGGGGTGAGGTGTTGAGCTGTGTTGAGCTGGGGGGTGAGGTGTTGAGCTGGGGGGGTGAGGTGTTGAGCTGTGTTGAGCTGGGGGGTGAGGTGTTGAGCTGTGTTGAGCTGGGGGGGTGAGGTGTTGAGCTGGGGGGTGAGGTGTTGAGCTGGGGGGTGAGGTGTTGAGCTGTGTTGAGCTGGGGGGTGAGGTGTTGAACTGGGGGGGTGAGGTGTTGAGCTGTGTTGAGCTGGGGGGTGAGGTGTTGAGCTGGGGGGTGAGGTGTTGAGCTGTGGGGGTGAGGTGTTGAGCTGGGGGGGAGGTGTTGAGCTGGGGGATGAGGTGTTGAGCTGGGGGGGTGAGGTGTTGAGCTGGGGGGTGAGGTGTTGAGCTGGGGGAGTGAGGTGTTGAGCTGGGGGTGAGGTATTGAGCTGGGGGGGTGAGGTGTTGAGCTGTGTTGAGCTGGGGGGGTGAGGTGTTGAGCTGGGGGGGTGAGGTGTTGAGCTGTGGGGGTGAGGTGTTGAGCTGGGGGGGTGAGGTGTTGAGCTGGGGGATGAGGTGTTGAGCTGGGGGGTGAGGTGTTGAGCTGGGGGGGTGAGGTGTTGAGCTGGGGGGTGAGGTGTTGAGCTGGGGGTGAGGTGTTGAGCTGGGGGGTGAGGTGTTGAGCTGGGGGGGGTGAGGTGTTGAGCTGGGGGGTGAGGTGTTGAGCTGGGGGGGTCAGCAGCACCAACCTAACACTCACCTTGGAGATGTAGGTGAGGTTGAGGGAGCCCACGTTCTGAGCGCCTTCAGGCAGGTTCTGGGGGGGGGGCACAGACTGGGAGTTATGGGTTTACTGGTGGGACCTGTGGCCCCCCAGGGTCAGAGCGCTTCACCGGGGCCCTGCAGGCCCTCGGGCTGGCAGCAGGTAGACCCCCACACACACACACACACACACACACACACACACACACACACACACACACACACACACACACACACACACCTGTGGGTTGTCCATGTACCACAGCAGGCTGCCCTGCTCCGTGTCCAGGATGAAGTATCGTCGCAGGAACCTGCCGCTGCCCTCGGTCTCCTCGATGTCCAGGAAGCCGCAGATGCGATTCTGTCGGTCCACGTACGGCATCGTGACCCGGTCCAGCTCGGCCCGCCGTGGGGCATCCCAGGATCACTGCGGGGAGACGGGGCGGGTCAGGGCGGCGGTCTGAGCCCGTTCCTCTTTAGTCTCGGTTCCTTATTCCCGGTCCACGAACACGTTGACCTCAGATTCCCTCGAGGATGTTTTCGAAA
This sequence comes from Lagocephalus sceleratus, assembly GCA_911728415.1. Taxonomy (NCBI): domain Eukaryota; kingdom Metazoa; phylum Chordata; class Actinopteri; order Tetraodontiformes; family Tetraodontidae; genus Lagocephalus; species Lagocephalus sceleratus. Next base: position 116,544 of record CAJVRN010000191.1, read on the forward strand.
GCCTCGGCGCCGCCAACGTGCTGCGACACGCCGCCGGTCGGCCCCGGGTTACGACAGAGGGAAGGCTGCCTCTCTGTCCTGGGATCAGCCTGTTGAGGACTGACCTGAGATCAGCGCAGCCCGTTAACCTGCTCCATCAGCTGACCCCGGTCCCCAGGTCAGCTGACCCCGGTCCCCAGGTCAGCTGACCCCCCAGGACCAGTGGGAGGCTGCTCTGAAGAACGGCGTGCTGTTAGAATGCCGTGGGCGTGACCTTTGTGGCCCTCATCGGCTGCTTCCTCCCCCCTCGCCACGCGTCCCCTCGGGCCCAAAGGCGCGGCGTTTCTGATCAACAGAGGCGGGGGCCTTCTTCCGCCGAGTTCGGGGGATCTCTATGATGGGGGGCTCGCCTCCCACGACCCTCTCCAGGTCCTCTCCAGAACCTTTCCAGGATGATCGTGCCTGCCGGCGTGTCTTTGGACACCAGCAACAGGAGGCTTCGAGAGGTCACTGGGGGTCGAGCGCTGATCACGTGTGTCTGTGATGAGCATCACGCCTCCTGACAACGTCTACGGTACAATCGCAGGAACGCCGTTTCATTGGTGACGCAATTGGTACCAAATTGGGCGATGCATTAGTGGACAGAGAAGATGGGAGAAGACTCCAGCACGGAATAGTCAGTCTGATTTAAGGAATAATCAGTCTGATTTAAGGAATAATCAGTCTGATTTAAGGAATAATCAGTCTGATTTAAGAAATAGAGTCTGATTTAAGGATTGGTGAGTCTGATTCAAGGAATAGTGAGTCTGATTCAAGGAATAGTGAGTCTGATTCAAGGAATAAGTCTGATTTAAGGGATAATCAGTCTGATTTAAGGAATAGTCAGTCTGATTTAAGGAATAGTCAGTCTGATTTAAGGAATAGTCAGTCTGATTTAAGGAATAAGTCTGATTTAAGGGATAATCAGTCTGATTTAAGGAATAGTCAGTCTGATTTAAGGAATAGTCAGTCTGATTCAGGCAATGATGAGTCTGATTTAAGGAATAGTCAGTCTGATTTAAGGGATAATCAGTCTGATTTAAGGGATAATCAGTCTGATTTAAGGAATAGTCAGTCTGATTTAAGGAATAGTCAGTCTGATTTAAGGAATAGTCAGTCTGATTTAAGGAATAGTCAGTTTGATTCAGGCAATGATGAGTCTGATTTAAGGAATAGTCAGTCTGATTTAAGGAATAAGTCTGATTTAAGGGATAATCAGTCTGATTTAAGGAATAGTCAGTCTGATTTAAGGACTAATAATCTATCTGATTTAAGGAATAATAATCAGTCTGATTCAAGGACCAATCAGTGAGTCAGGTATCAGTCCAGGTGTGACTGTCGTCAGGTGGGTGGTTAGTAAAGGTTAAAGGTGACCAGTACCTTTGGACCACTGCTCCGGTACTTTGGACCCAGTTAAAGGCGCCAGTCCAACCCGCTCGTTATTCGGCTGTTCTACGGACGCAGTTCGGAGGCTCGTTAACCCGGTCAGAACCCCCCAGACCCGTCCTGGGGCTGGCTGGTCCAGCCTTCCTGGTTCTGTTCGGTTCTGTGTCGGAGGCCTACCGCCGGTCGCCCCCCCCCAGCCAGCCCCCCCTTTGTGCTGCTCGAGCCGCGTCCGCGGGGCGGAGGGCCGGTTCCGTTCAGCGGGCCCGCCGGTACCGGCCGGGTCGGTGTACTCACGGTTCGGCTCCGTCCGGGTCCAGAACAGCTGACAGACACCGCGGGAAAGCTGCCGGAAGATAGACCGCTGCGTCCGCTTACCGCTCGCCGAAATAAAAGCATGGCTCAGGTCCGTGGGGATTTCAAAGTAAAATACCTGTGGACGGACAAAGCTGCTTTGGTTTGCTTTCTACGATGAGCTTCAGTCGTTTTTGTCTGGAAATGGCATCACAGAAAATTATGTCTGTACCAGAACACACACACACACACACACACACTCACACACACACACACACCCACACACACACACACACACACACACTTGTATTCTTATCTGTCTTTGTCATAAAGACAAATAAGGGCGTTTTTATAAAACAAAGCAAGTTAAAACGTATACATCACATCTTTATTTCGATTCCAGCAAGATAATAAATACTGACAGGACGTTATTCTGCTCTTCACAACGCCCCTTCTCTTCTATCCTCAGATGTGTCCCTTAAACATTCATATATGACTTATTTTTATTCAGGTTGAACAACATCTTCGGTGTCTTATTCACTTCGTCTTGCCCAGCTGAAGAGTTGATCTCTCCCGGGAAGAAAAAGTAAAATCCACTTCCGACATAAAAGGAGGAGAACCACAAAATGAGGCGAGGAAGGAGCAGGAAGAGGAGGAAAGTCAGAGGACTGGGACCAGTCTGTCCCCTGCTGGTAGCACACACACCTGCAGGTAGCACACACACCTGCAGGTAGCACACACACCTGCAGGTAGCACACACACCTGCAGGTAGCACCCCCAGGTCATGTTCTAGGGCAGACCAGAGGGTCTGTAGTGACACTGGTCAGGAGGGGGGAGGAGGACGTCCTGATGATGCTCACATCACCACCGTTCCACGTGGGGGTTCAGGGGTGACTCCTGGCCTCTCACACCTGGAAGTCACACCTGGTGTAACCTGGCATCCCTCTGGCTGGCGGGGGGGTCCCGTCTTGTTTCTGATCACCCCGGCTCCGTGCCCCCCCCCTCGTCTTGCAGACCCGCTGAGGATCAGGAGCCGCTTTGGCTCCGCTCTGGCGTGCTCTGCCAGGGCGGCTCCTGCAGCTGCTGAGTGTCAAAGGCCTAATTGTTGTTTGAAGGAGGCGCTGCCAGCCCCCACGCCAGCGCCCGCCCCCACGCCAGCCCCCCAGCCCCCACGCCAGCGCCCGCGCCCACGCCAGCCCCCGCCCCCACGCCAGCCCCCACGCCAGCGCCCACGCCGGCGCCCGTGCCAGCCTGCTCTTCAAAACGCCGTGACGCCTGGACGCTCGCCGCTGCGCCTGGAAGCCCTGCCAGGCCCGCTTCCGCGGCCTCGCCGTGGAGAACCCGAGGCGTTCCCGACCGCAGCAGCGCGGAGGCGCTGATGGTACGGGGGGGGGGGCTGGCGCGGGGCCTGCAGCCCGCCGCGCCGCCTCACAAACGGGCCTGAAGACGCATGGCGCCGGGCCACGGCGACCGGCCTGACCCGGGCAGACAGACGGCTGCAGCGGGGTGCAGGTCAACGGGGTCAAGGGGGAGACGGCACCAAGGAGGAGGCCCGGATCAGGCGGGGCGGCGGGCTGCAGGCCCACTTTGGCTGAACTGAGAGGAGTACCCCTAACAAACCAGGGTGGGGGAGGTTCCGCGGGGCCCCCGGGGGCCCGACAGCGCTCCGACAGAAGTGTGGTATTTCACTTTTGACACTCTGGGAGTTTTTCTGAGCACGGGTTTGACTCTGCTGTGACGGGGCGTCACTTTCAACGCCGGTTTCAGACCGGAAGCGACGGGCCCAGGGGGTGTGGTCAAGCCCCCAGCGGAACACACGGCTGTTCCTGCTGGCCCGCAAAAATAAGAGGCCGCGCTTGTCCCGGGGTCTGAAGCCACACGTCCGTCATTGTCGAATGTTCTGTCGGAGCGGGCCGAAGCGCCGCTCGTTGTTCGTGTTTCCAGGATCCTGCCGGTGTTTCAGGCGCCACGGGAGTCCCGCGCGGGCCGCGCTCGGCTTTTATTGTGAAGGGCCGGCGGCAGCTTCCGGCCGCGCTGGTGTCTCCGGGTACCTGCGGGAGGCCGCTTCCCGAGCCCGACCCGCTGATCCCGACCCGACGGCTCCGGTCCACGGGCCTCCGACCCGCCGCCTCCCCCGCCACACCGCGTCGGCAGCCGGCCCCGGCCCCCCCGCGCCGCCCCCCGGCCCCCCCGGCCCCCCCGGCCTTGTTGACACGAGCGGGGCGGAGGGCCGCGGCTCCGCCAGGACGGCCCGGGGCCCCGGGGCCCCTCACCACCGACCGAGGCTCCGCAAGTAGGTCCCCGGGGGGGGGGTCCGGGGCCGGGGGGGCCCGGGGGGGCCGGGGCGGCGGGCCGGGTATTGTTAGCCTTTAGCCGCCGAGCTAACGGCCCGCCGAGGCTCGGCCCGGGCCCGGGGGGGGGGCCGGGGCCGGGGGGGCCCGGGGGGGGCTCCGGACGTCTGTGGGGGACCGGGCCGCCGCGCCCCCCCGGTCCGGGCGTCCTCGGGCCCCGGTCTGCCCCTTTAGCCGGGGTTAGCCTCGGTAGCTCGCTTTGTTTTGTCGAACCAGCTGGAGACCCCCCTCCCTGACCCCCCCGTCCTGACCCCCCCTCCCTGACCCCCCCGTCCTGACCCCCCCTCCCTGACCCCCCCGTCCTGACCCCCCCTCTCTGACTCTGACCCCCTCCCTGACCCCCCTCCCTGACCCGCCCTGACCCCCCAGGCCTGACCCCCCCCCCTCCCCCCTGACCCCCCCTCCCTGACCCGCCCTGACCCCCCTCCCTGACCCCCCCCGCCCTGACCCCCCGCCCTGACCCCCCTCCCTGACTCTGACCCCCCTCCCTGACCCCCCCCGCCCCTGACTCTGATCCCCCTCCCTGACTCCTGACCCCCCTCTCTGACCCCCCCCTCCCTGACTCTGACCCCCCTCCCTGACTCTGACCCCCCTCTCTGACCCCCCTCCCTGACTCTGACCCCCCCGCCCTGACCCCCCTCTCTGACTCTGACCCCCCCGCCCCTGACCCCCCCTCTCTGACTCCTGACCCCCCCGTCCCTGACCCCCCGTCCCTGCCTGACCCCCCCCCAGGCCTGACCCCCCTCCCTGACTCTGACCCCCCCCGCCCTGACCCCCCGTCCTGACCCCCCAGGCCTGAACCCCCTCCCCTGACTCTGACCCCCCCCTCCCTGACCCCCCGTCCTGACCCCCCTCCCTGACCCCCCGTCCTGACCCCCCCTCTGACTCTGACCCCCCCCGCCCTGACTCTGACCCCCCTCTCTGACCCCCCAGGCCTGACCCCCCCTCTCTGACCCCCCTCCCCTGACCCCCCCTCCCTGACCCCCCCGTCCTGACTCTGACCCCCCCCTCTCTGACCCCCCCATCCCTGACCCCCCGCCCTGACTCTGACCCCCCGCCCTGACCCCCCCCGCCCTGACCCTGACCCCCCAGGCCTGACCCCCCTCTCTGACTCTGACCCCCCCGCCCTGACCCCCCCCGCCCTGACTCTGACCCCCCTCCCTGACCCCCCCAGGCCTGACCCCCCCCGCCCTGACTCTGACCCCCCCGCCCTGACCCCCCAGTACTGACCCCCCTCCCTGACCCCCCCGCCCTGACCCCCCTCCCTGACCCCCCAGGCCTGGTCCTGACCCCCAGCCCTGGTCCTGACCCCCCAGTCCTGACCCCCAGGCCTGACCCCCCCCCCCTGACTCTGACCCCCCCCGCCCTGACCCCCCCCCGCCCTGACCCCCCAGCCCTGACCCCCCAGCCCTGACCCCCAGCCCTGGTCCTGACCCCCCAGCCCTGACCCCCAGCCCTGGTCCCTGACCCCCCAGCCCTGGTCCTGACCCCCAGGCCTGGTCCTGACCCCCCAGCCCTGACCCCCCAGGCCTGGTTCTTTAAGCTGGTTTCTGTGTTGATGTGTGGACTGTGACGGGGGGTCTTTGAAGCGCTCTAACCTGTCTTTGATGTCCTCCTTTGATGTCCTGTCTTTGATCAGAGAATATGACCCAGGTGCCCCAATGACGTCCCGATTCGGTAAGACCTACAGCCGTAAGGGGGGGGAGGGCCCGTCCAAGTTCGACGAGGTCCTGGCCACCAAGAGGGGCACCCTCAGCACCAAGTGGGGCGACACCACCTACAAGGCCAGGGTCGGCTCCAAGCGGGGCGCGCCAAGAGCGCAAGTCGGCGCTCGGGGGCCCCCGTCGGCGAGAGGCCCGGGGACGGGAGCCCCGCCCCTCCGGGCCCCGCAGACTGAGGCCCTTCGGGTTCAGCAGCAGCGCAGGAGTCACAAACCGGTGACACACACAACACACACCGCGGCGGCAGCAGGTCGTAACCCAGCCCGCCACAGCCGGACCTCGGCGGAGCCCCCGGGCGGAGAGGCCCGAAACACACGTGGAAAAAAACAAACAGACGGGGGGTCCAACCTGCACGGGGCCACGGGGCCCTCGTGGAGGCTCAGAGACGGGGACCAGACCAGACTGATGCAGGACACACACGGCCTCAGCAGCAGCGCAGGTACACACACACACACACACACAGGTAAACACAAAAAAAAAAAAAGTAAACACCAAAAAAAAAACACACACACACAGGTAAACACCCAGATAGACACACACACACACACACACACAGGTAAACACCCAGATAGACACACACACACACAGGTAAACACCCAGATAGACACACACACACACACACACACACAGGTAAACACCCAGATAGACACACACACACACACACAAGTAAACACCCAGATAGACACACACACACAAGTAAACACCCAGATAGACACACACACACACACACACACACAGGTAAACACCCAGATAGACACACACACACACACACACACACACAGGTAAACACCCAGATACACACACACACACACAGATACACACACATAGGTAAACACATACAGACACAGGTAAATGCACAGATACACACACACACACAGGTAAACACACAGATACAGAGATACACACACAGGTAAACACACAGATACAGAGATACACACACGTAAACACACAGATACAGAGATATAGATACAGAGATACACACGGCCTCCTCAGCAGCAGCACAGCTAACCACAGAGATACAGATACACACACACACCGATATACAGATACACGCATATAGATATACACACAAATACAAATACAGGTATATACACACCCAGACACACACACACACACACACAGCTAAACACAGAGGTACAGATATAGACACACACAAAGATATACAGATACACACACGTGCTCCTCAGCAGCAGCACAGCTAAACACAGAGACACAGACCAGACTGCCTCTTGTAGTTTGTAGTTGTTTCCTGGACAGAATCTCACACACACACACACACACACACACACACACACACACACACACACACACACACACACACACACACACACACACACACACACACCCAGCAATAAGGTGCTGGGGTAAAATAGTGGTGCTTTTGAGAGTGGCCCTTGAAAGTGCTTGAAAGTGCTTGAGTTTGTGAGCCCGTGGCTTGGTCCATCCGTGCTCACCCCGGCTGTGTTCACAGGGAGGGCCCAGCAGAGCTGCTCGACCCAGAACCAGCACAGCTACTCCTGGTACCAGAACGCCTCGGACAGCGACAGGAAGCCGCTGGCGCAGACCGCCACCCTGAAGACCGGCTCCAAGGCCGACTCCTCCTACGACTCCTGGGACGTCATCATGGGCCTGCGCCCCCCCTCGCCCAGCCAGGAGCCCCGCAACCCCGCGCCCACGCTCTCCTGGGCCCCGCCGGGCGCCACCGCCGTCGGCTGCGAGCGCCGCGAGAGGCCGCCCTCCCCGCCGCGGCTGGAGACGCCCGGCGAGAGCGAGGACCTGGAGTCGGACTTCTGCGTCGAGACCTCGGGCTACTCTCAGACCTCCTCCTCCTCGCCGTCCTCGGCGCCCGCGAGGAACTCGAACTGTCGGACGTACAGGAGGCCGAACAAGCAGGGATCCGCCAAAGCCACGGACCCCGTTGCCATGGCGACAGACAGCGGCGTCAAGCCGACGGGCAGAGGAGGGGGGCGGGGCAGGACGAGGGACTACACGGTGCTGCACCCGTCCTCCGTGTCCCGCTGTAACGTCACCATCCACGAGCGGGCCGTGGAGGAGTTCAGCACCGACGCCACGCCCCCCAGCGGCGGCGGCGGTGGCGGTGGCGGCACCACGGAGCTGGGGGAGGCGGGGTGGCAGCGGAAGAAGGCGGAGCAAAGCAACAGGTGGGGTGGAGTCTGGGATGGGGCTTTAACCAGCCCAGTTCAGACTGGGACTGTAACTGGTTCTTTAGCTGGTTCAGACTGGTTCTATAACTGGTTCTGTAACTGGTTCTATATCTCGTTCACACTGGTTCTGTAACTGGTTCTGTAACTGGTTCTATAACTGGTTCAGACTGGTTCTATAACTGGTTCAGATTGGTTCTATAACCGGTTCTGTAACTGGTTCTATATCTCGTTCACACTGGTTCTGTAACTGGTTCTGTAACTGGTTCAGACTGGTTCTATAACTGGTTCTGTAACTGGTTCTATATCTCGTTCACACTGGTTCTGTAACTGGTTCTGTAACTGGTTCTATAACTGGTTCAGACTGGTTCTATAACTGGTTCAGATTGGTTCTATAACCGGTTCTGTAACTGGTTCTATAACTGGTTAAGACTGGTTCTATAATTGGTTCAGACTGGTTCACACTGGTTCACACTGGTTCTGTAACTGGTTCAGACTGGTTTTATAACTGGTTCAGACTGGTTCTATCACTGGTTCAGACTGGTTCTATAATTGGTTCAGACTGGTTCACACTGGTTCAGACTGGTTCTGTAACTGGTTCAGACTGGTTTTATAACTGGTTCAGACTGGTTCTATCACTGGTTCAGACTGGTTCTATAACTGGTTCAGACTGGTTCTATAACTGGTTCAGACTGATTCTATCACTGGTTCAGACTGATTCTATCACTGGTTCAGACTGGTTCTATAACTGGTTCAGACTGGTTCCTGAACCTTCCTGCCCAGCTCAGGTCTCTCCACCGGTGTTGTGTAGACGTCACCTCCCACCACTGGGTGGCAGTAACGAAGCCCAGAGCCTTCAGACAGGCGGCAGCAGTCAGAAGATCCTGATCTCTTCGTGACGCTCACATGAAGTTACACGTTGAGGTCACATGAGCATGTACGCAGGCGGCGTTGGTTGTTGCCATGGTAACAAAGTCCTCTTCCCGTGTCCAGAAGCGGAAAGCCAAAGCCACAGGTTTAGTTGAGTGTGTTCACGGTGCTGGAGTCGCCCGCTGATGCTCGATCCCCTCGCAGGTCCAGACAGACCAAGTCCAAGGACACCAAGCTGGACCTCTTCGGGTTCGACGACGCGGACGCTCGCCACGACGACCACGGCGCTGACCACGGCGAGGGGGGGTCCAGCTACAAGATCAAGTACTTTGGCTTTGACGACATGAGCGACAGCGAGGGCGAGGACGCCGATGGTGGCAGCTTTAAGCCGCGGAGGAGGGCGAAGAAGGCAGCCGTCGCCATGGAAACCCCAGCAGAGATTACCGCGGAGGGCGAAGCCGACGCGGGCCCTCCGGATCCCTTCGAGAAGCTGGAGGTCCAGCAAAGACCGTCGGCAAAGGAGAAGAAGAAGAACTCGGAGAGGCGGGACCACAAGACCAGAGCAGGTCTCGCACACACACACACACACTCGCACTCACACACACTCACACACAGTGTTGTCCTGACGAGGGTGTGTGTGTTGATGTGCGCAGAGGTCCTGGACTTCTCGGAGGACAGCCTCACGGTGGTTGCTGGGGCGCCCAGGAGGCCGCCTCAGACCAAACCCACCGAGAAGAATCCCGACACGTTCCGGAGGATCTTCAGCGCGCACAAGAAGGTCAGACACGGCGTTGCACGGACGAGGACGCCCCGCGGCGTTCTGATGACGGATCAGGAAAAAACGGTGTTTCCTTGATTTGATTGATCATTTCTGAATTTGTGAAGAACAGTTGGTTTATCCAGGGGAAGCTGGACGGTTCCACACACACACACACACACACACACACACACACACACACACACACACACACACACAGAGGGCTGACTCGTGTGTGTGTGTGTGTGTGTGTGTGTACTGAGTACCACACTCCTGACTCTACCATCAAAGTGAGGACATCCTGCTGTCCTCACAACTTCATGATGTTGGAGGGTCCAGACCTGGTTTAAGGTTGAGGTCACAACTGGGTTAGGAGAGGTCAGAGGTCAGGGGTCAGGTAGGATGGTCAGAGGTCAGGTAGGATGGGTCAGGGGTCAGGTAGGATGGGACAGTGGGGTCAGGTAGGATGGGACAGTGGGGTCAGGTAGGATGGGTCAGAGGTCAGGTAGGATGGGTCAGGGGTCAGGTAGGATGGGTCAGGGGTCAGGTAGGATGGGTCAGAGGTCAGGGGTCAGGTAGGATGTGTCAGAGTTGTGTAATGCATTACTTGTCTGAGGTCCTCACAGAGATAGGCTTACAGGGGTGTGTGTGTGGACCAGAGGAGCTCCAGTTCTTCACACGTGGATAATCAGCAGGTTTGTTGACCTGGACCCCCCCCAGACTGGACCGACTGACTCCAGCTCTGGTTTCATGAACGTTGTGGTCTGCAGGACTCCGGCTGAAGGTGGGAGAGGAGCCGGACTCCTCCCCGCTCTTCGGTCTGCCCCCCCCGGCTGCATTCTGTCCATCATCCCCTTCGGTGCTGGAGTGTTGATGAAGACTTTAACCTTCAGAAATGGGCAGTTATGGGCAGTTATGGGGATTCTCCCCCTGCTGCGGGGGGGTTTATCCGGGCCGGGCCATCTTCAGTACATTAGCTGCTGTCGTGATGGCGGCGTGGGCGGGCTCATTCATGTTGAGCAGACGGAGCGGTGCTCCTCATCTCCATAATCGACTCTCCTCTGTGGCCGCTGTCGTGGGCGCGGATTTAAACGCTTCGGCGGAACTGCCCGAGTGCGGATGCTCAGCATCCAAGAGGGACAACGGTTCCGGTTGAGGGAGCAGGAGTTGGTGCTGATGGGGTGTACGGCGTGACCCGGGGGGGGAGGGGCTTAGCCCCAGCCCGGACTGGTGGGCCAGGCCTCCAACTGGAGACAGACCAGTTGGACCTGAGCCTCTGACGTGTCTGCCCCCCCACCCCTCCAGCAGCCAGATGACCACCCGCCCCCATCTTCATCCTCCTCCTCCTCCTCACCCCCGCCATGCTGCTTAGCGGCGGGGGGGCGGGGCTGGCCTCCCTCCGTGTCATTCATATTATTGTAATAGGCTTTAATTTGCCGTTTTGATGTTTTAAAGCTCATTCCCACTCCTCTTTTGTCTTTGCTTATCTACCCCGTGGTGCCCCCAACACACACACACACACACACACACTCTCTCTCCCTCTGCTCCGTGGCCAACTCTCCCTCTCTTTTGTCCCGCGCTCCTCTTTGTTTCCCACCATGAAAGCCCGGCCAACCACCAACCACCAACCGCAGGTTTGGCATCACCCTCCCGAGATCGGGAGCCAAAGTGAAAAGGCCGGGGCCCGATGGCGGCGTGGCCGCGTGCCCTTCAAGTCTGCGTCTGCCCCCCGCCGTTGGACGGGCGCTGGGGGCTCGCCCGTGCCTTTTGTTTGGCGTTCTTGTGTTGAAGGTGCAGATGTGGACTGACTCTGGCCTTCTGCTTGTGTTCACCTGCAGTCTCCCACCAAAGCCGTCTATAACGCCAGGCACTGGACGCTGGACAGCGAGGACGAGCCGCCGCCACACTTCCCGCGCCCCCCGGCGGCCAGCGTAAGGGCGCCGTCCTCACGCGCTGCAAAGTAAACCCGCACCAGGGCGCGGCAGCAAGCCTCTCTCCTCTCGCTCTTCCAGGAAGCGGCCTCGGCGGGGCGGTCCGACAAGGAGTCGGCGGAGGTGCAGAAGGACGACGGCGTTTTCAAGGCTCCGCCCCCTCCCCCCAAGGTCACCAAGTGTGTCACGGTCCCGACCGACCTGTACCAGGATCAGGTCACTGCACTGAAATGTCGCAAAGAACACAAAGAGGTACTGGAGGACTTCAGGAGCTTCAGGCTTCACCTCAAGGGTTATGGCTGAGGTCTGATGAGGCCCTGGTGTATGAGTGTGTGTGTGAGTGTGTGAGTGTGTGAGTGTGTGTGTGTGTGTGCACGTGAGCGAGTGTGTGAGTGAGTGTGTGTGTGTGTGTGTGTGTGTGTGTGTGTGTGTGTGAGTGTGTGTGTGTGTGTGTGTGCACGTGAGCGAGTGTGTGAGTGAGTGTGAGTGTGTGTGTGTGTGTGTGTGTGTGTGTGTGTGTAAATGGTTGGTTGTACGTGTTGAGAAACTTGAGTTATAAATAAAAGCGCTGTCAGAGCGGCCCCGATCCCTCGTGGACCGGAGCCGCTCTGACAGCGTGATTAATCCAGATGTGTTGGGCAGCTGTACACGGTGGTCCAGCATGTGAAGCACTTCAACGACGTGGTGGAGTTCGGGGAGAACCAAGAGTTCACCGACGACTTCGAGTATCTCAACACGGGTCTGAAGAGCGGACAACCTCTCAACACTCGTTGCCTTAGGTGAGACTCCCCAGGAAGAACAGGAACACCCCCGTGTTCTGGACCTGGGCTCATCGAAGTGTGTGTGTGTGTGTGTGTGTGTGTGTGTGTGTGTGTGTGTGTGTGTGTGTGTGTGTGTGTGTGTGTGTGTGTGTGTGTGTGTGTGTGTCTGTTGTGTGTGTGTGTGTGTGTGTCTGTGTGTGTGTCTGTCTGTCTCTCTGTGTGTCTGTGTGTGTGTGTGTGTGTGTGTGTGTGTCTCCTACAGTGTGATCAGCCTGGCCACCCGCTGTGCCATGCCCAGCTTCAGGATGCACCTCAGGGCCCGAGGGAAGGTGGCTCAGGTCTTCAAAACGCTCAATGATGCGCCCCAGCACCCGGTAGAGACCCCCCCGCCCCCCTACCCCGGTGTGGGCCGGCGCTCACACTTGTACCTGTCTCCACAGAACCTGGCCCTGTGCACGGCCTCGCTCATGTACATCCTCAGCAGAGACCGGCTGAACATGGACCTGGACCGGTCCTGCCTGGACCTGATGATCCGCCTGCTGGAGATGGACCAGGACCGCGGGGGCGGGGCCAGCGCAGAGTGCGCCCTCCAGTTCAGCGCCCGGGAGATCGCCAAGATGAAGGAGAAGATCCGCAAGTTGTGCGACACCGTGCACAACAAACACCTGGACCTGGAGAACATCACGGTAGGGGCGGGGCCGGGGGCGGGGCCGAGGGGGCGTGGTTCTGTGGGTCAGCTGACACCTCTCCCCTGAGCAGACGGGTCACTTAGCCATGGAGACGCTGCTGTCGCTGACCTCCAAGCGGGCAGGAGACTGGTTCAAAGAGGAGCTGCGGCTACTGGGAGGACTGGACCACGTGGTGGATAAAGGTCAGCTGTGTTCTGGTGGGGGGGGGGCGGGGCCCGCGGGTCTCTGATCCTCTGCCTTCACCCCCCCACAGTGAAGGAGTGCGTCAACAGCTTGAACCAGGAGGACGATAAGGAGAAGCTGGTGTCGTCCCTGTGGGGAGCTGAGAGGTGTTTGAGGGTGCTGGAGAGTGTGAGTGTGGAGCCCCCCCACGCTGCTGCTCCGGGGCCCACCACAGGGGGCGCCGGGGAGCGGCCCCACCTGAACACAGCCCTCTGTCCTCCAGGTCACAGTCCACAACCCTGAGAACCAGGGGTACCTGATCGCCTACAAGGACTCCTCTCTGATCGTGTCCTCCGCCAAGTAAGGACACACACTCACTCAGTTGAGCACACACTCTCAGTTACACGCACACACACTCAGGCACACATACACACTCATGCACACACACTAAGACGCACACTCACAATCACTAACACATGCAGTCACACACACACACTCAGTCGCACACACTCACTCAGTCACACACACACATACTCAGTCACTCACTCCCTCTCACACACACACACACACACACACACTCTCACATACAAACACACCCATCAGAGCCCGTGTGTGTGTGTGTGTGTGTGTGTGTGCCTGTACATCTGATGACATGTGTCATTATTGGGGTTTTGTCATCCCGTTTCCTGTTGGTAACCTCCTGTCAGTCACACTTTGACCTTTGACCCCGGCCCTCCAGCAGGGTTTCAGCTGCTGTAAAAACCTTTTTACTTCTTCTTCTGGGGGGGGCTCTTGACCGAGTGCCCAGCAGCTCCGACTCTTGTTTTCTGCTCCTCCTCCTTCGCCCCCGCGTGACCGGACCTTCACCCCCAGCTGAAGGTCTGCAGCGGTGGCGAGGACGATGATGAAGACGATGATGAAGACTAAGTGGGTCAACAAAGAGCCGTTGTTTGGTTGAGCGACGCAGACCTCGGTCTGAGCGTTCAGCTGTCCTCCCCGTTAACTCGATTAACCCCCAAAACCACAGGCTGAGCCAGACACTGGCTGTCACCTTACCCCCCCGCACACACACACACACACAAACAGACACACTCATTCACACACACACACACACACACACACACACACTCCTTCCTCTCCTGTCCTCTTTCTCTCCTAAATTAAATGGAGCAGCTCTTCCCATTATCTCAGCTGTTTTTCCAGGTTGTGTCACTTCCTGCTGCTCCCAGTATTCCCAGTCTAATTGAACGTTGTTGCTCCTCTTTTCTCTTCTCATCGTTGGTTTCCTTCCTCTCGTCCATCCTGATGTTCAGACTCTGGTTTCTGTTCAGTCTTAATCTGGTTATTTACATCAGGCGGCTGACCTGCTCAACCCACCGTGTGTGTGTGTGTGTTTGTCTCAGTGTGTGTCTGTGGGTGTGAGTCTGTGTGTGTGTGCATGTCTATGTGTGCGTGTGTCTCTGTCTTTGTGTGCATTTGTGTCTGTCTGTGTTTGTGTGCCTGTGTGTGTGTGTGTGTGTGTGTCTGTGTGTGTCTGTGTGTGTGTGTGTGCGTGCCTGTGTGTGTGTGTGTGTGTGTGTGTGTGCGCGTGCCTGTGTGTGTGTGTCCTCCTGAATGCTGCTCTGTTTCATGATGGAGTGTTAAAGGAAGGAGGACAGATGTTGAGGCGGGTCCTCAAGACATCTGGATGAGTCGTCCTTTTTTCTTGCGATGAAGCTTTATTGTTCGAGGAGCGCGTCACGACCGCCGGCCTTCCGCTGTAGACGTGGGTCGGTTACAGGTTCACCCCCAGAGGTCGCCGGTCCCCCGTGCTGACCTCTGTGGCGCACGTGTGTCTGATGCGCTGCCCCCCCCCCCCCAGGGCGCTGAACCGCTGTGAGCAGATGATCCAGCGCTACAGCCGCGAGCTCAACTCTGACTGTGGCGCCGTGGGGAAGGCTGTGGAGGACTGCATGAAGGCCGTTATCGGGGTGCTGCTCAACCTGACGCACGACAACGGTGGGACCTCACACACACACACACACACAAGTCCCTGAACTTCTGTCTTTGCAAGGTCTTTCATAGACATAATGTATACCCCTGACCTCTGACCCATACTACCTGACCTCTGACCCATCCTACCTGACCTCTGACCCATCCTACCTGACCCCCTGACCTCTGACCCATCCTACCTGACCTCTGACCCATTCTACCTGACCTCTGACTCATCTTACCTGACCTCTGACCCATCCTACCTGACCTCTGACCCATCCTACCTGACCCCCTGACCTCTGACCCATCCTACCTGACCTCTGACCCATTCTACCTGACCCCTGATCATTACTTAACAAAAAGTACAAAAAATACACACACTCAGTCTGACCCCAGTACCTGTGTGTGTGTGTGTGTGTGTGTGTGTGTGTGTGTGTGTGTGTGTGTTCAGAGTGGGGCAGCACAAAGACAGGAGAGCAGGATGACCTCATCATGACGGCCCTCAACTGCGTCCTCAGAGTCCCTCAGCTTTTCCCTCAGGAGCGAAGGTTCGACATCAGAGTCCTGGTGAGTCTCTCCTTCTGCCCCCCCCCAGAGCTTCACTTCACTGCTGTGTGTGTGTGTGTGTGTGTGTGTGTGTGTGTACTCAGGGTCTGGGCCTGCTGATTAACCTGGTGGAGTACAGCGCCAGGAACAAGTATTGTCTGATGGAGATGGAGATGGGGGGGGGTCAGGGTCCCCTCAGCTCCGTCCTGTTGAGTCCTCAGCGCTCCGACCTCGGCTCCGCCCCCCTCAGCGCCATCGCCGCCCTCGTGCAGGTACACGCCCCAGCGCTGCGGGTCGCCGCTCCTTCACGAGGGAGGGTTATTCCCTGAGGCCTCCTTCCTGTCGCCTGCAGCTGTTCCTCCAGAGGGAGCAGGCCGCCATCCTGGCTGAGGCGCAGACCGACGACCTCATCAAAGAGGCGCCCAAGCCGGCGCTGGACCAAAGCGGCGAGTGGCAGGAGACGGGCGGGGAGATCCAGTGGGTCGCCAAGGACAACAACAACGACGACGGCAAGAAGAAGGAGAAGGAGGAGGAGGACGAGGAGCTGGATCTCAACAAAGGTGGGGGAGTGCGTGCAGAGGCTTTGTAGATCAAAGAACTGGAGTGGGGAGATCAAAGCTCTGCTTCCTGTTTGCAGCTCTGCAGCACGCAGGGAAGCACATGGAGGACAGCATCGTGGCCTCGTACACGGCTCTGCTGCTGGGCTGCCTGTGTCAGGGGAGCCCGGTGAGACACTCATCACACACACTCACACACTCACACAGACACACACACACACACACACACTCACACACACACACACACACTCACACACACTCACACAGACACACACACTCACACACAAACACACACACTCACACTCACGAACACACTCACACAGACACACACACACTCACACAAACACACACACTCACACTCAGGTGTGGAAGCACAGTGTGGGCCCCTGAGCCGGCTGCTCTTTGATTCGTCACATCAAAGAGCGCCAGAGCCTTAAAGAGAATGTGAAAGTGCATCTCGGGAGCGCGCGAGTCCTGAAAGACGGGAACAAAGGTGCCAACACACGGGGGTGCGAGGGCGTCCCGAGGGGGCTGACGGCGTGTTGTGTCCCCAGATGAATGTGACTACTGTGAGGGACAACCTGCCCAGGGGGGACTTCTCCATCATGACGGAGATGCTCAAGAAGTTCCTCAACTTCATGAACCTCACCGTGAGTCTGCTGCCTCCGCCACGGCCCCGACCTCACGTGGCTCTTTGTCTCTAATCACCCCCCTCTCTTCTCCCCCTCCCCCTCCCCCGCCTCACCCCCCTCACCCCCCCTCCAGTGTGACATCGGCACCGCGGGACAGAAGTCCGTCTCCCGGATCATCGACTATCTGGAGCACTGCTAAAACTTCTGTCTCCACACACACACACACACACACACACACACACTCTCTCTCTCCCTCCCTCACCCACCCCATCATCATCATCATCATCGTCGTCCTCCTCTTCCGTCTCGTCTCATCGGGGTCCCTCACACTGACTCCAGACTCTCTTATTAAAGCCCCCGGTCTTCCTTTTATTCCCACTTTATTTATGGACCCTTTTCCGGCCCCCCCAGAGGAGCCCTGTGGGGGGGGGCCTGTCGTCCCGTTTGTCCCCGTCATCCCGGGCTGGAAGCATGGCCGTGGCGTTGGCGGTCCCAGAGCCAGACGCTGCGGGGGTCCCAAACTGTCCGAGGGTGCCAGGCCCGCCCTCTGGACCAGAACACGTCCTCCTCCAGATCCTCACACTCTCTGGCCTCAGGGCAGACTCGTCCATCGCCCCCCCCCGCTCAGACACAGCGGGCGCTGCTTTGAAGAGTCCGACAGCGGCGGCGTGGACGACTTCTTCATCACGGTCCAATCACGCCGGGTCGCCGTGCTGCCCCTGGCGGCCGGCGGCGTTATTGATTATTGATTGAGGCCGCCTCCTCCCAAGTTAAAGTTGACGGAGTTTGCCAGTTAAAACAGTGTTGCTGTTTGGTTTAAGCCCTCCGTGGTGAGGCTGTCATGTCTGGGAGGGCCCCCCCAGGGCCCCCCAGAGCCGCCCTCGTTCCCTCCGTTTCTTCACCTGGAGGGTTTAAAGTGTTTCTTCAGTCTTGTCTGGTGGAAATGGAGGTCTCCAGTGTTAAAGTTCAGTCCACCATCACACCCCCTTAACAACCTGTTCTGTCTCTCACACACACACACACTCACACTCACACACACACACACACACACTTAACCCTCACTCCTTTTTTAAAGTTTACAAGAGCTTTATTGATGTCTGTATGAATGAATGAATGAAGAGCTTTTTGTACATAGTTGGTGTACATAGATGGTTTTCCTGGTGCAGGAGGAAGACGTGGGTGGTGTGGGTGGGGGGTGTCAGGGGCTTAAGTCTCAATCTAGTCAGTCAGTAGACTTTACTTTTAAAAACCTGACTCTATTTTTCCTTTTCTAAAGGTTACTCTCTTGGTTGTGTTGTTGTTTTCGGGCGGTCAGACGGAGCCAACTGCAGGAAAACTCGATCTTTGTACCAATTTGCAGACTGAGGTCTTTGCTTATCTGTACATAATTTTAAAGTAATAAAAGTTGCTACTTTCAGTACACGCTGGCGCCTCTGAGTCCTGCTGCCACCTCCACCCCTCACAGGTCCACCACCTCCACCCCTCACAGGTCCACCACCTCCACCCCCCACAGGCCCACCACCTCCACCCCTCACAGGTCCACCACCTCCACCCCCCACAGGTCCACCACCTTCACCCCTCACAGGTCCACCACCTCCACCCCCCACAGGTCCACCACCTTCACCCCTCACAGGTCCACCACCACCCCCACA
>CAJVRN010000191.1:150000-152500 GCA_911728415.1 Lagocephalus sceleratus
TGTGTGTGTGTACATCTGTATGTGTGTGTACATCTGTATGTGTGTGTATATCTGTATGTGTGTGTACATCTGAATGTGTGTGTGTACATCTGTATGTGTGTGTACATCTGAATGTGTGTGTGTACATCTGTATGTGTGTACATCTGCATGTATGTGTACATCTGTATGTGTGTACATCTGTATGTGTGTACATCTGTATGTGTGTGTACATCTGTATGTGTGTGTGTACATCTGTATGTTTGTGCATCTGTATGTGTGTGTACATCTGTATGTGTGTACATCTGTGTGTGTGTGTACATCTGTATGTGTGTGTACATCTGTATGTGTGTACATCTGTGTGTGTGTACATCTGTATGTGTGTGTGTACATCTGTATGTGTGTGTGTACATCTGTATGTGTGTACATCTGTGTGTGTACATCTGTATGTGTGTGTGTACATCTGTATGTGTGTGTGTACATCTGTATGTGTGTACATCTGTGTGTGTGTGTACATCTGTATGTGTGTGTGTACATCTGTATGCACGTTCAGAGGAAGCTGCTGTTGTGAGGAACCCCCCCCCGGCCTCGTCAGTGTCTGTCTCTTCACATTCAGCTCACGCACACACACACACACTCACACTCACACACGCACAAGGTGTTCATGCAATAATGCAACAACCTCACAAAGACATCTGGGTGACACTGATCAGGACTGATCAGCTGATCAATAACCCCCCATTTATTTTCTTCGTGTTTCTTGTTGATTCCTGATCAATCGGCGCCGCCTTAAATTATTGATCCATCAGGAGCTGCCTGTTTGGAGCGTGAATCACACAATGCTTTCTTTAATGTGTTTTTGTACAGCTACGAACTTTAACCAAACAAAATGTCTGAAAGAGCCTGTGTGTGTGTGTGTGTGTGTGTGTGAGAGTGTGTGTGTGTGAGAGTGTGTGCGTGAGAGTGAGTGAGAGTGTGTGTGTGTGAGTGTGTGTGTGAGAGTGTGTGTGTGTGACAGTGTGTGTGTGATAGTGTGTGTGTGTGTGAGAGTGTGTATGTGTGTTGTTTTTGCTGTCTAAGTGTATTTCTTTGCCTCCAGTTCCCCTTAACTTTCCCATTAAGAAGAGCCTTAACTGTCTCTTCTCATCACTGAGGCGGTGGGTTCGAGTCCCACCCGTCCAAACAGGAGCTCAGCTCAGTCACAGGGGCGCAGTGTCAGGAACGGCCACTGGGGGCGCCCTGCCCCCCCCCCACTCCGGGAGGTGGGGGGGGGGCATTTTCCAGCTCGTTTGGTCAAAGTTAGTGACGACCGTCCTGGTTTCTGCAGCTTCTCGGCTTTTGTGTTTTTCATGATGCGAATGTGAGTGTGTGTGTGTGTGTGTGTGTGTGTGTGTGTGTGTGTGTGTGTGTGTGTGTGTGTATGTGTGTGTGTGTATGTGTATGTGTGTGTGTATGTGTGTGTGTGTGTGTGTGTGTGTGTGTGTGTGTGTGTGTGTGTGTGTGTGTGTGTGTGTGTGTGTGTGTGTGTGTGTGTGTGTGTGTGTGTGTGTGTGTATGTGTGTGTGTATGTGTGTGTGTGTGTGTGTATGTTGGTGTGTATGTGTTCCACATTGTTACTGTGTGAGCATGTGTGAGCGTGTGTGTGTGTGTGTGTATGTGTGTGTGTATGTGTGTGTGTGAATGTGTGTGTGTATATGTGTGTGCATGTGTTCCACATTGTTACTGTGTGAGCGTGTGTGAGCGTGTGTGTGTGTGTGTGTGTGTGTGTGTGTGTGTGTGTGTGTGTGTGTGCTTCAGCCCTGCGGCGACGCTCACCTGTCAGTCAGTGGTTAGCAGGCAGAACACGCTCCTCTCGTCCTTGATGCTGCAGACGCCTCACACACACCCCTCGCCTCCTTCCCGCAGCCTCCCGATAATTTCAGCGGGAGTAAAACACGTCGGATGCGTTTGGATTATGTAAATCACCGACGTCTCCACGTGAGTTCGGGGGCTTAAAAGTTTAAGAAATCTGCCCTGCAAAGGTTGAGGCACGACGTGGGTCGTGTTGGGTCATGAGGACTCAGATTCACGATGCGTTGGGGAATTTGGGCGAATCTCTGGAGCGGCGTGTCGGCGAGTCCCCGGAGGAGCGTGAATACTGAGCCAGAGTCAAAAGTTCCAGCTTCACAGGCAGATCTGATCAGATCCTCACCGTTACCGTTCCGCTCGGTCATCGATCGAGAAACGTGCAATGAAAAACGTTACGAGACGTCAAAGCGTGTTTGGCCGAGGAAGTAAGCAGGCCAACGACGCTACCGGAGGGGGATGATCAATAATTCATTTTGTGGATTTGTTCTGCTCTGCGAAACTGTGTTCGACGTCTGTTTGGACGGAGGACGGTTCTGAGCTTCAGCGGGACGAAGACGAAGACGAAGACGAAGACGAAGACGAAGACGAAGACGAGTCCTGGTCCGCTCAGGAGCAGCCAGAGTATCAAATGCTAACGTGCTAATGGGTTTCTGCACAACTCCCTTTAAGTTTCCAG
>CAJVRN010000191.1:160000-175000 GCA_911728415.1 Lagocephalus sceleratus
TTACAGTCAGACAGATGAGTTACAGTCAGACAGGTCAGTTACAGTCAGATGTGTTACAGTCAGACAGATGAGTTACCATCAGACAGGTGAGTTACAGTCAGATGTGTTACAGTCAGACAGATGAGTTACAGTCAGACAGGTCAGTTACATTCAGATGTGTTACAGTCAGACAGATGAGTTACAGTCAGACAGGTCAGTTACAGTCAGATGTGTTACAGTCAGACAGATGAGTTACCATCAGACAGGTGAGTTACAGTCAGAGAGGTGGGTTACAGTCAGACAGGTGACTTACAGTTGGATGTGTTACAGTCAGATGGGTGGGTTACAGTCAGACAGGTGGGTTACAGTCAGATGGGTGTGTTACAGTCAGACATATGAGTTACTGTCAGATGTGTTACAGTCAGACAGGCGAGTTACAGCCAGATGTGTTACAGTCAGATAGGTGAGTTACAGTGAGATGTGTTACAGTTATATAGGTGAATTACAGTCAGACATATTAATTACAGTCAGATGTATTACAGTCAGACAGATGAGTTACTGTCAGATGTGTTACAGTCAGACAGGCGAGTTACAGTGTTACAGTCAGATAGGTGAGTTACAGTGAGATGTGTTACAGTTATACAGGTGAATTACAGTCAGATGTAATACAGTCAGACAGATGAGTTACTGTCAGATGTTTTACAGTCAGACAGGCGAGTTACAGCCAGATGTGTTACAGTTAGATGGGTGAGTTACAGTCAGATGTGTTACAGTCAGACTGGTGAATTACAGTCAGTCAGATGGGTGAGTTACAGTCAGTCAGATGGGTGAGTTACAGTCAGATGTGTTACAGTCAGACTGGTGAATTACAGTCAGTCAGATGGGTGAGTTACAGTCAGATGTGTTACAGTCCGACAGGGGAGTTACAGTCAGACGTGTTACAGTCAGACAGGGGAGTTACAGTGAGATGTGTTACAGTTATACAGGTGAATTACAGTCAGACATATGAATTACAGTCAGATGTATTACAGTCAGACAGATGAGTTACTGTCAGATGTGTTACAGTCAGACAGGCGAGTTACAGTCAGATGTGTTACAGTCAGATGGGTGAGTTACAGTCAGATGTGTTACAGTCAGACTGGTGAATTACAGTCAGTCAGATGGGTGAGTTACAGTCAGATGTGTTACAGTCAGACTGGTGAATTACAGTCAGTCAGATGGGTGAGTTACAGTCAGATGTGTTACAGTCAGACAGGGAGTTAGAGTCAGATATGGTATAGTCAGATGGGTGAGTTACAGTCGGATGCGTTATAGTCCAACAGGGAAGTTACAGTCAGACATGTTACAGCCAGACAGGGGAGTTAGAGTCAGATGTGTTATAGTCAGACGGGTGAGTTACAGTCAGATGTGTTACAGTCAGACAGGGGAGTTAGAGTCAGATGTGTTACAGTTTGACAGGGGAGTTACAATTAGACGTGTTACAGTCAGACAGGGGAGTTAGAGTCAGATGTGTTATAGTCAGACGGGTGAGTTAGAGTCAGATGTGTTACAGTCAGACAGGGGAGTTAGAGTCAGATGTGTTACAGTCCGACAGGGGAGTTACAGTCAGACGTGTTACAGTCAGACAGGGGA
This sequence comes from Lagocephalus sceleratus, assembly GCA_911728415.1. Classification (NCBI taxonomy): domain Eukaryota; kingdom Metazoa; phylum Chordata; class Actinopteri; order Tetraodontiformes; family Tetraodontidae; genus Lagocephalus; species Lagocephalus sceleratus. Next base: position 161,612 of record CAJVRN010000191.1, read on the forward strand.
GTTAGAGTCAGATGTGTTACAGTCAGATGTGTTACAGTCAGATGGGTGAGTTACAGTCAGACTGGAGAAATACAGTCAGACCTATGAGTTACAGTCAGACGTGTTACAGTCAGACAGGGGAGTTAGAGTCAGATGTGTTACAGTCAGATGTGTTACAGTCAGACAGGGGAGTTAGAGTCAGATGTGTTACAGTCAGACAGGGGAGTTAGAGTCAGTTGTGTTATAGTCAGATGGGTGAGTTACAGTCAGACTGGAGAAATACAGTCAGCATGTGTTACAGTCAGAGGGGTGGTCGGGTTAGTCAGACAGGGAGTTAGAGTCAGATGTGTTACAGCAGACAGTGATGTGTTACAGTCAGACAGGGGAGTTAGAGTCAGATGTGTTACAGTCAGACAGGGGAGTTAGTCAGATGTGTTACAGTCAGACAGGGAGTTAGAGTCGATGGTTCGGGATGTGTTACAGTCAGACAGGGGAGTTAGAGTCAGATGTGTTATAGTCAGATGGGTGAGTTATGGTCAGATGTGTCACAGTCAGGTGAGTTACAGTCAGATGTGTTACAGTCAGACAGGTGAGTTACAGTCAGACTGGTGAAATACAGTCAGACCTATGAGTTACAGTCAGATGTGTTACAGTCAGTGAGTTACAGTGAGACATGGGAACACTGATTCATGTCATAATTTCCTGTCAGACGCTCTTGTTTCCAGGCAGATTAATCTGTGTGTTAAAGATCTAAATCTATCATATTAGTGTCAGTTCAGTTTATGTGGGTCTCATGACAAACACAGATCCAGTCTACCCCCCCCCCAGGAGGTCACCGCTGTTAACTATTGCTCTCAGATCGCTCGGGTCATTGGGCTGTCACCACGGCGATGGTCGGGCTGTGCCCCGATCCGGGGATCAGTTGTGACAGATGCTCAGACGGAGGTCAGAGCATCTGTCACATCTGGCCCCGTTGCTCTATTGCAGCTGACACGCCCCCCCGGGATCACTCAGGTCAGGGTGGGGCTTGAACCTGCAACCTAGACGCTGGTGCTCATTTTGTCTGTTTGCGGCCCATCTGCAACAGCTGGTCCCCTTAATCGCTTTATTTTCTATTTTCTATTTGACGTCTGATTAAATAACGTTGAATTGTTTAAAAAAATCACTGTAAGTTCACGATTGTGAGAAGAAAAATGAAAGCAGAGGAAAAAAATCATTTTGTTTATAGAGGTTTTTTGATGATGTCAGGGGGCTCATGTCTCGGTACCCCCCCCCAACTCGCTTGAGGCGCTGACGTCACAAACAGGAAGTCTCTTTGTGTTCATGGTGTTCGTTTCTTTCTTCATACGTGGGGGCGAGACCGTGTCCTTTCTCAGTGAGCCTGTGTCAGTCAGTGCCCCCCCGTCTTTCCTCCGGTCAGCTGGATAATGAGTCCCTTTTCGTGGGCGGCCGGAGGATGAATGCCCCCCCCCGAGCCAGGCAGCGGTACTGCTGATGATCGACAGCGCAGCAGCGTTGGGGAGCGGCGGGACGGAAGTGTTGGGATCCAATCAGCCGGAGCAGCTGGAGCCTTCGCTGGTCCGCTGCTTAACACGATAACGGGGTTAGACACCTGAACGCATCACGGACGCCGGCGTGGAGCGAGGCCCCCCAGCGCCCGCGTGGCACCCACGCTGGCGTCATCGACGGCGTGGGTGACGTTCCCTTTGTCGGCCCCGCCGTCTCGGCTCGCGCGCCCGTCTGACCTTCAGGTCGAGACGGTTAAACGACTCGTCGCGGTCGGTGTCAAATATCAATCGAGCCTCTCAGGAGATCGATAAAGCCCACGGTGAAGGTGTTTCAGGTCACCCCCCCCGCTGGCGTCCACTGAGACATGGTGGATTCATCGGGCGGTGGCGGCGGTGAATTGTGGTCGTCCTCCCTCGTTGTCGTGCGGCAGGTCGCTGAGCTGCAGCATCACTTATTTGGATGTTTAATTATGATAATGGCTCCGCCGCCGCCCGCCGCTGCTCAGGACGCCATCAATCTTCCCCTTCTCTTGTTTCGCTTCATTCGGGGCTCCGCGATTTTAATCCGGCTTCCTCGGCTTCTCCTGGCGCCTGATGGATGCTTCCTCCGGAGCAGCCCTCTCTGGTTCTCACCACGCTTGTTATCCCCAACAGATTTATTAGCGATCGCCTGTGTCCCGATACACCCAAGAGCACCTTTACACCACGTTTTCAGAATCGACATCGAAATCGTTTGAAACCGTCCTTCGTGCTGCCGACAACGATCTGTGCGACTAGAGCGAAGCAGCGCCGCGTCTGAGCTCGTTTCCAGGCCTCCTCGTCTACACCGACACAACGAACGGACCTCTTGAGCTTCACCTGAAAACGTTGTCGTGGTAACGGGGGGCTAGACCCCCGTCACTTGAAGCCTCAACGTAACAAGCCTCTTGCCTTTTTGCCGGTAAAGCCCGACCAGGGTCCTCTCACCCCCGACGGGGCTCCTTCCCCAACCGGCCCCTCCAAGGCTCGTCTCAACAAACGCCTTCCCGGCGTGGCGCCGCCGCCGGACGTCAGCGGGGATCTGGCTGATTAAGTTGTCCGCTTCCACTCGACGGCGGAGAGGGGCAGGCGGAGCGCTCTCGGGTAAAATGTTAATGAGTCTAAATTACGCCAGTGACAATTCCGCACAATCACTTTTCGCCTGAAATTACAGCCGTCACAGGAGCTGACACCATAATGAGACACCTCGCGCTCTGATCGTATCGATAATAACTGGGGGGGTGTTAAAAAAACCGTCTTCTCGCGGAGTGGTCTGGTCCGTTTCTCGTTATTATTCCGCCGAGCGTCCAGGATCGCCACCTCTGGCGCTCCCCGGAGGAAGACTCTACGGCGTCAGCAGGAAATGAAAGGACGAGGAGGAGCTCGCCCCAGCGCGCTTGTGCGAACACGGATTCACCTGAAGGACAGATCCCTCCTGATCGACACCCAAATGGTGGGGGGGGTCACGGGGGGGTCACGGGGGGGCCAAAGGCACCTGACCCCAGCTTCTCTGTCAACGCTCCGATCAACAGCAAAAGATCAGGGAGGCCCCAAAGAACCACAAGAAGGGGGGGCTCAAGGGGGGGGGCTCAAGGGGGGGCTCAAGGGGGGGGCTGGACTCAAGAGGGGGGGCTCAAAAGGGGGGGCTTAAGGGGGAGGGGCTCAAGGGGGGGCAGGACTCAAGGGGGGGGGCTCAAGGCAGGGGGACTGAAGGGGGGGCTTGGCAGGTTCCACGTCCTGAAGGGATGGAAGGCCCGTGTGGTCCGAGGTTCGACCTCCCCTTGATCCCGCAGCCTCGTTTCCCCGGTTACGTGATGGAACGCGGCGGCGGTCCTCCGCGGTGCCCAAACGGAGGCGGCGGTGGCGGTCGTCGACGGTCTCTCTGCGGCGGCGCGGAGCAGCAGCCGTGAGTGGGAGGACGTGTTCTTTGAAATGAAAATGAGGTTGAGATTCGGCGGAGCGTGGGCGCCTTGTTTTACATTTAGTCTTCCTCAGATGAGGACGGGGAGGCCACGCCCACCCCAGAGGAGCGACAGCAGAACGCCAGACCTGAGGTCCGCCCAGACGGACGGGGGGGTCGTTGTCCTGGGGTGGTTCTGGGGGTGGTTCTGGTTCTGATCCGAGAGCCTCTTCAGGCTCGGTTCTGACGCAATACAGATGAGTCCAGCAGGAACGGGTCGGCCACATCGGCTGCAAGACATCAGAACCTACACATCTGGAGGTTCTGTAAACATCTGGAGGTTCTGTAAACATCTGGAGGTTCTGTAAAGATCTGGAGGTTCTGTAAACATCTGGAGGTTCTGTAAACATCTGGAGGTTCTGTAAACATCTGGAGGAGTGATTTCTGTGGTAAATTCAATCATCTGACCTTTAGCGTCACATCAGAGTTTACAAGCTGCAAATGTTTTAATCAAGAAACACTTTCTCACTCAAAGGTCAAGAGAGGCTGCAGCACCTCTGGTTCTGACTCAGAAAGGCCCGTCATGGATTACCTGGACCTGGAGGTACCTGGTACAGATGGTACCTGATAGTACCTGGTCCTGATTGAGCTCAGCCGGAGGGAGAACTCGGCGAATCTCTGACAGGCGGACTGTCGTCTGTCTCGGCGATGTTTTAGTCGGTCGGTTTCCACCGCTGGACCGTTTTTAGACCCTGGACTCATTAACCCAGGGGAGGACCAGGCTCCCTCTGCCCTGCTCCGCTCTGCTCCAGAACCGACCCAATTATCAATCTGAACAACTGATTGATAATTGACCCCCCCCCCCACACACACACACACACACACACACCCGTCTGTGGTACATCTTTGTTCAGCTCCTGAATGCCCCCCCCTCACTTCAACATGGAGGCTCTTTAATTGCGCATGATGGATGGTCTCAACCAAACGTGGGACGTTCCATTAATCACGCCATCTTTCTGGTCCAACCCCCCTCCACTCCACACACACACACACACACACACACACACACACACACACACACACACACACACACACACACACACGTGGATATAAAGAACTATTCTATGGATTTGAGGTCATTTAGTTCAGGGGAATCGAGGCCCCCTCAAACGTTTCCTCTTCCTCGTGTATTCGTGATGATGACGCCATCTTCGCTCTCGCCCGCTCAGGCGCCATATTTGAGGAGAACGCTGTGCGGGACGATGAGGTGTTCCAGCTCGCCGTGTCTGACCTCAGCCTCAGCGACGACATCCTTCAGAGCGAGAAGATCACGCACTCCATCAAGCTCATCGAGCCCAACAACCCCTTCCAGGCGGTGCAGGAAGGTGAGTGGCTGCTCTCTGATTGGCTGCGTGTTCGCCCGCCGCTGGCGGCGTGGCGGCGCTGTGGTTTGCTGGTTCTGGCGGTAGCGGGGGTCGACGCCCTTGGCTGCAGGTAGGGGGCAGCCCCGAGGTACCCGAGCAACCCCCGCCTCATGAATGAGCCTGATGATGGCTGATTATGGGGATAATGGATATTTAATGGCGATGATGACGGATCGCCATGGCAACGAGGCTGACAATTACGCCCTATCAGTGTCTGTTGTCATGAAGATGATACCGATGTGAATAGATTGATGAGGATGGAGCGATGGGTTGATGGTGAGGCAGAGTAAAGAACACGCCCACACACATGCACACAAACACACACACACTCAAAAAACACACACACTCAAAAACACACAAACACCCACAAACACACACACCTGTTCAGTGTAATTTATCACAGCACCACTCAAACAGATTCTCCAGCAGAATAAGAACAAGAATCTGTAATCGCGTTTTCTTTGTGATGTTCGGTGTTGATTCCATCTGGATTCACCAGAACACAAACGTCGGTCGACCCGAACGATCCGCGCGACACAAAACCAAATCGGTCCCGAGCGTTCTGATGAGCTTCTCTCCGGCCGTACCAGGATAGGTCCGTCTCTCCTGCCCCTAGTGGTCTGTGGTGGTGTCGCGGTAGAAGATGAAAGAACCGTCTTTGAACGGGCTTTGAAGAATTTGAATCTTTGATGTTTGTGAGCCTCCAGTGGTCCTGAGGCTGACGTCAAACATGAACCCATGACGGACATCGGTCATGTGACCTCAGGAGGCTGCTTTCAACGTTAATCCTGCTCACGCCACACACACACACACACACACACACACACACACACACACACACACACACACACAAACAGAAACACACCTGCTCAAAGTCAGTCACTCTGTCACTCTCTCACACACACCCACACACACCTCTGCGCGTGTAAATCTGATGACACACATCTTCAGCTGAACTGAAGGCTTTGAACTAAAGTGAAAAGTGTCGTTTTGTGGTGGATCCGTCAGAGAAGTGCATCAAACTGAGACGACTCCTCCGACTCTTCAGCAAACAGCAGCAGCGCTCATGTCACACTTCCTTCAGCACAAATAAAGTCTTTGTAGAACACGTTCAAACAGTGTGTGTGTGAGTGAGTGTGTGTGAGTGTGTGTGTGTGTGTGTGTGTGTGTGTGTGTGAGAGTGTGTGTGAGTGTGTGTGAGTGTGTGTGTGAGTGTGTGTGAGTGAGTGTGAGTGAGTGTGTGTGTGTTTGTGTGAGTGAGTGTGAGTGAGTGTGTGTGTGTGTGTGTGTGTGTGTGTGTGTGAGTGTGTGTGTGTGAGTGTGTGTGTGAGTGAGTGTGAGTGAGTGTGTGTGTGTGAGTGAGTGTGTGTGTGAGTGTGTGTGTGAGTGAGTGAGTGTGTGTGAGTGTGTGTGTGAGTGTGTGTGTGTGTGAGTATGTGTGTGAGTGAGTGTGTGTGTGTGTGAGTGAGTGAGTGTGAGTGAGTGAGTGTGTGAGTGAGTGTGAGTGAGTGTGTGTGTGTGTGTGTGGTTTCTGTCGCCTTGACCTTTTCCTTAGAGCTCCCATGATCCTCAGTCCTCAGAGACTGGGATGTCAGCCTTGGCTGTAGTGGATTATGGGTAATGAGAGTGGGGTTCACACCGTGTTTGAAGGAGTGTGTGAGTGTATGTGTGTGAGTGAGTGTGTGTGTGTGTGTTGTTGTCATGAGTTGTTCACATCTGGTTGTCTCTATTCTCATAAACATCAGGGGGGGTCTGACTCTGTGGCCCCTGTAGATGGGGGGAGGGGGGAGTCCGGTCCTCAAGTCCCCGCCGGGTTTTAGGTGGCCGGAGGCGATTCTTCGATCTCTCCCTGATATCGCCAACGATATCGCCATCGACGCCCCCATCCAGTGTCGTCACCCCCCATCCAGTGTCCCTCCCCCCCATCCAGTGTCATCACCCCCCCATCCAGTGTCGTCACCCCCATCCAGTGTCCCTCCCCCCATCCAGTGACATCACCCCCCCATCCAGTGTCCCTCCCCCCCATCCAGTGTCATCACCCCCCCATCCAGTGTCATCACCCCCCATCCAGTGTCATCACCCCCATCCAGTGACTCCCCCCCATCCAGTGTCCCTCCCCCATCCAGTGTCATCACCCCCATCCAGTGTCATCACCCCCCATCCAGTGTCCCTCCCCCCATCCAGTGTCATCACCCCCCATCCAGTGTCTCACCCCCCATCCAGTGTCATCACCCCCCATCCAGTGTCCCTCCCCCATCCAGTGTCATCACCCCCCATCCAGTGTCACCCCCCCATCCAGTGTCGTCACCCCCATCCAGTGTCTCCCCCCCATCCAGTGTCATCACCCCCCATCCAGTGTCCCCCCCCATCCAGTGTCATCACCCCCCCATCCAGTGTCGCCCCCCCCATCCAGTGTCATCACCCCCCATCCAGTGTCGTCCCCCCCATCCAGTGTCGTCCCCCCCCATCCAGTGTCCCTCCCCCCCATCTGATGTGGCGTCTTAAAGGGCACTTTTTCCGGGTTTCCCTCCAGAACGGGGGGCGTTTCAGGCATTTCGCTCGCTGTTGTAGAGGCACTGCCCCCACTGCCCCCCCACCAGGAGGCCCTGTGTTGCATCTGTCACACCTGTGTGTAGGGGGGGGGGCGGTCCTCCACCAGGTCCCGTAACCATGACAGGCGCCGCGCGCTCAGCAGACGCGCCCGCCGTTTTAATCGCTCGCTCACTTTTAACCAGATGTTGGAGCAGCAGCAGAGGACGGTCGTGAGTTTGAGATGGTCCAGAAGTGAGGTTTAACAAGCAGGAGCGGTCTGGTGGTCCTGGTGGTCCTGGTGGTCCTGGTGGTCCTGATGGTCCTGATGGTCCTGGTGGTTCTAATGATTCTGATGGTTCTGGTGGTTCTGGTGGTTCTGATGGTTCTGATGGTTCTGGTGGTCCTGGTGGTCCTGGTGGTTCTGGTGGTTCTGGTGGTTCTGGTGGTTCAGTTAGTTCTGGTGGTTCTGGTGGTTCTAGTGATTCTGATGGTTCTGGTGGTTCTGGTGGTTCAGATGGTTCTGATGGTTCTGGTGGTTCTGGTGGTTCAGACAGGAAGGCCCGCAGACCTGAGTGATGGAGCAGGAGGTCCAGAGCGGTCCCGACCCGCTCCGGCGTACGATGTGGTGTAAAGGATGAAGGAGCGTTCCTCCAGCGGGTCTGAGGGAAGTCTTCTCCATCCTGAGGCCCTCTTGGTGATCCAGTTCAGACTGGTGCTAGATCTCAGCCTGCTCACCTCCACCACCCAGTCACCTCCTTCTGCTCCAGCTGGGACCTTGCTCTCTGCAGCTGCTCCTCCTGCTGCTCCTGCTGCTGCTCCTCCTCCTGCTGCTGCTCCTCCTGCTCCTCCTCCTCCTCTCCTGCTCCTCCTCCTGCTGCTCCTCCTCCTGCTCCTCCTCCTGCTCCTCCTGCTGCTCCTGCTCCTCCTCCTCCTCCTCCTGCTCCTCCTCCTGCTGCTCCTGCTCCTCCTCCTCCTCCTGCTGCTGCTGCTCCTCCTGCTCCTCCTCCTCCTGCTCCTCCTGCTGCTCCTGCTCCTCCTCCTCCTCCTCCTGCTCCTCCTCCTGCTGCTCCTGCTCCTCCTCCTCCTGCTCCTCCTCCTCTCTCCTCCTCCTCCTCCTCCTCCTCCTCCTCCTCCTCCTCTAACCTGGTTGTCTCCATGATAACACTGTTGTGATCTTAAAGTTCAGAGGTCATAAACACCCGTACAGTACATGTGGTGCCCCTCTACTGGTACCACAGGGTGCTATAGTGGTTTCTACGTTGTTGTCACGTTGTTGCACGCTGTAAGAAAACCACAACAAGGTTTCCAGGCACAAGGCAGTGGTGACCTTTGACCTCCGCTTTCAGCTGAGCTCACCCTGGAGTCAGAATGGTGCAGAATTAAAACTAAAAGAAATCCATAAACAGCAGTCGGGCGCCGGCGTCCACGCTCCTCCTGACCGTGACGTGTAAATCAGAAAAATAATCATGTTTACACAGTTTGGGGGCGGAGCCACGCGTGACCACGGAGGATTAGGGAGGCAGTCAAACCCCAACCCTGAAGGAGGGAGCGCACGATAAGGGAGGAAAGATATTCTGAAGGACACAGAAGAGGCCTCAGGCCCACACACACACACGCAGACACACTCACACACACACACACACACACACATACACACACACACACTCACACACACTCACACACACACACACACACACACACACACACACACACACACACACACACACACACACACACACACTCACACACTCACACACACACACACTCACACACACACACTCACACACACACACACACACACACACACACACACACACACACACACACACACACACTCACACACAGTCACACACACACACACTCTCTCTCTCTCTGCAGCTACTACAGGGTCTGTTAAATTTGCTCCTCGTGGATTTGAGCCCCCCCCCGTTGAAGTGTTTCAAATGTCGGGGTGATCACGTTAAGACTCTGAAATGTCACTAAACCCAACGGTGACCAGCTGACCATTAAGACGGGCCAGTCCACGCGCTCACGCAGCGGAGCGTCAGGGAGGTCCATGTGACACCTGAGTCGCCCCCCGGTGCCCCCCCCGGTGCCCCCCCCGGTGCCCCCCCCGGCCCCCCCCCGTGGTCGCTGTGGCGTGATAGACGGTGGTCTGTTCGGTGTTGAGCAGCTGAGCCTCGTTGGTATTCCTGCTGTTGGCTGCCTGTTCACCACGTTATCCCTCTAATCATCATGTCGACCCCCCACAGTGTCGACCCCCCCACAGTGACGACGCTCCCACAGAGTCGGCCCCCCCAGTGTCGACCCCCCACAGTGCCCCCCCCCCCACAGCGCTCACACCACCACCAGGACTTTATTATCAACCTGCAGGGACCTCTAGACTACACACGGAGACGCTGACAACAAGGACCCTTTAGGAGGCAGAAATGTACCGACCCCCCATATAGACCCCCCATATAGACCCCCCATATAGACCCCCCATATAGACCCCCCCATATCCCCCATATAGCCCCCATATAGACCCCCATATAGATCCCCCCATATAGACCCCCCATATAGATCCCCCCATATAGACTCCCCCATATAGACCCCCCATATAGATCCCCCATATAGACCCCCCCTACATAGACCCCCCATATAGACCCCCATATAGCCCCCCATATAGACCCCCCATATAGCCCCCCATATATATCCCCCCATATAGACCCCCTCATATAGACCCCCTATATAGACCCCCCCATATAGACCCCCCATATAGCCCCCCATATAGACCCCCCTCATATAGACCCCCATATAGACCCCCCATATAGACCCCCTATAGACCCCCATATAGACCCCCATATAGCCCCCCATATAGACCCCCTCATATAGACCCCCCATATAGACCCCCCCATATAGACCCCCTCATATAGACCCCCCCATATAGATCCCCCATATAGACCCCCCCATATAGACCCCCTATATAGACCCCCTATAGACCCCCCATATAGCCCCCCATATAGACCCCCCATATAGACCGCCCATATAGACCCCCCCATATAGATCCCCCCATATAGCCCTCCCATATAGACCCCCCATATAGCCCTCCCATATAGACCCCCTATATAGACCCCCCATATAGCCCCCCCATATAGACCCCCCTCATATAGACCCCCCATATAGACCCCCCCATATAGACCCCCCATATAGATCCCCCATATAGCCCCCCATATAGACCCCCTCATATAGACCCCTCATATAGCCCCCCCCATAAAGACCCCCTCAAATAGACCCCCATATAGACCCCCCATATAGCCCCCATATAGCCCCCCTATAGCCCCCCATATAGACCCCCTCATATAGACCCCTCATATAGCCCTCCCCCATATAGACCCCCCATATAGACCCCTCATATAGACCCCCTCATATAGCCCCCCATATAGACCCCCTATATAGACCCCCTATAGCCCCCCATATAGACCCCCCCTCATATAGAAGGTAATGAAGTGAAGATTGAGGCTGTTCAAAGATAACGAGCCCAGGGGGCCGTCCTTGTTCCTGCTCCACACGCCATCCTGGGACCCCCCCCTCCTGTCAGCCCTCTTTGGGGGGGGGGTGTAAACACGCCCTCTTCATCGACGCCCACCCAACCACTGCCTGACCGGGGGAAGGGGGCTCCCCTGACCATGAGTCCGGAATTCTGATTCCGTCTCTAAAAACTGAACCAAACGCCGGAGCCTCGGAGGCCTGACGTCAGGACGGACCCGAGAAGGTCCAGGAGAACCAGCAGGAGAACCAGCAGGAGAACCAGCAGGAGAACCAGCAGGAGAACCAGCAGGAGAACAGAACCCAGATGTCCTCCAGCGAGAGGAGCTGATGTGCCCCATCAAAGCATCAAAGGGCTGAACGTGACTCTTCAGACGTCTTTGATGTGTTGGTCCTGCTCCACGTCCTTCTGGACCCGTCCAGCTCACAATAGGACCACCGCTCCATCAGGCCTCTCGGAGCCATCGCGTGTCCCAGCATCACGCCGGCCTTCCCCCCGGTCCTCCCTCGCCCCGCCCCTGGTTCTCCCTCGCCCCGCCCCCTGGCCCTCCCTCGCCACGCCCCCTGGCCCTCCCTCGCCCCGCCCCCCGGCCCTCCCTCGCCCCGCCCCTGGTTCTCCCTTGCCACGCCCCCTGGCCCTCCCTCACCACGCCCCCTGGCCCTCCCTCGCCACGCCCCCCGGTCCTCCCTCGCCCCGCCCCCGGCCCTCCCTCGCCCCGCCCCCTGGCCCTCCCTCGCCCCGCCCCCTGGCCCTCCCTCGCCCCGCCCCCTGGCCCTCCCTCGCCCCATCTCCACGGGGGAGCGTCACTCCCGGGGATCTCTCGCTCCCTTCTGAGCTTGAGCCACAACAAGAGCGGCGCCGGAGTCCTCGCCACGGAAAACCGGAGGAGAGCGATTACGCCGCCAAGAACGCGCCGTGATTAACCCCGCCTCGGCGGAGCGTCGTTTAGCAGGCGAGCGCTTCCAATTATCCGGAACATGCCCCGACACTTAAGAGGGGCAATTATCGGAGAGACGGAGTCGGCACCTCGGCCCAGCCGGGAGGGCGCGGCCCCTCGCCGTTCCCGCCTCCTGATTCATTAACCTCTTGGAGGCAGCGCCGCGAGGCAGCGTCCATGAATCACCGCCATCGGGAAGCGCGGCGGTGATTCATGGAATCAGGGTTGACAGACCCGGAGCGCCGGGGGGTCTCTGGTAATGTGTCACCCGGGAATTTCTGAAGATTCCCACCTGCAGCTTCTCTGGAACCGCGGACGCACGCGCGGTGACTGCTGATGTTAGCGGATGGCTTTGATGTCTTTGATCCTTGACGCCACGTCTGGACTCCTCAAACGGGAGCGAACTGACCGTGAAGGTTTCCTCCCCGTCAGGCGCTCCGGCCGGAGGAGCGTGATGTTCCGGGGTCATAAAAGCATCAAAGGCTTGGGGTCGAACCGCCGGCCCCTTAACGGCGTGGCGCTCGTGTAACGCCCTGATGGGAACGCTGCAGCGTGCTGGCGCAGCGGAATTCTCTCATTACCGAATCAGCGGCCTCAGCACTCCAATCACAGCCGACGCTCCGTCCGCCGATTGTTTCCCGCCTCCATAAAAGCTGGAGGAGCGTCGGAACACCTGAACGCCCGCGGCCGCGGTGCTGATTAGCTGCTCCGGCGCTCCGGCCTCTCCGTGGCGTTCGGCTCCGGCGTGGCGTCTAACGGGAAGAGGGCGGTTGTGCCGCAGAGACGCCGCTCCACGTGTTCAGGCCCCCAGTGATCGGCTGTGGGAGCAGTGGGAATTAAGGGAAGGGAAGCTGGGAAAGGGGAATCGTGGCTCACGTTTAGGTGCGGTTTAGGAACGCATCGGGAATATGAAGGGAAAGGGAGTCATTGTCCCGATTGGCTCTGGGTCAACACGGCGGTCCGCAGCCTTCAGAGATCCGTCCCAGGATGCGGGGTCGGCCCGGAATTCCGAGCTGGGAAAGCTCGTGGAGGTCCCGGCTGCTCCGTCCCGCGGGGGCAGGTGTGGTGGTGTGAATCCGGATCAATCCGACGAGGGAACGTGCTTGGGTCCTGCCCCGCTCCGCTGGGGAGTCCCCCTGTTCCCTCCCGTGTGGCCGAACCCGCGCCGACGGCTCAGACCAGACATATGCTGCTCCCGTTTAGCGGTTGGTATGACAACGGTTTCCACGGAAATGGGGGCGACTGGTCTTTGTGGAAGCCACCTGTCGGCCTGACTCATCCCGCGCGCTCCGCCAGTGAAAGGATGAGAGCCGTCGCCGTGGTTACGGCTGCGGGTCCGGAGGCTCGAGGGCGAAAGCTCTACCGGGAAGTCTTTGTGTCTTGGATTCCCTCGGCGATCCGAGACGCTCCGGGGTCGGGAATGAGGCCGCTTCATGGCCCGAACGTGTACCCTTCCACACACCGGCGTCTGCGCTCGGTATTCCTGCCTCCACAGGCGGGATGGCGGCCCCGCGGGAACGCCGGGGCTCAAACTAAAGACTGTTCACGGAAAACTGTGGGTC